>LR778260.1:7630156-7730928 GCA_902810595.1 Coregonus sp. 'balchen'
GATACTATCAGCTAATCTATTCTACTATGGATTCATGCTTGTTGTTGTCTTTCCACGTCTTATGGAGCGTTGTGTAAATGACATGCAGCTACCACCACCTAGTGGAGGTAATTTGTATTATCTCTTGCACAATTGCAATAGGCCCAGGTGGAAACATTTACATTTACATTTACGTCATTTAGCAGACGCTCTTATCCAGAGCGACTTACAAATTGGTGCATTCACCCTATAGCCAGTGGGATAACCACTTTACAATAAAAATGTTTTATTTATTTTTATTTATTTATTTATTTATTTTTTTTTGGGGGGGGGTAGAAGGATTACTTTATCCTATCCCAGGTATGACACAATAGTTATTATCTGTATTTGAGTTAATTTAAGTAAAAATTAGCCAGCAAATCAAACAGAAATTCCAATCTAGTTTATTTTGATGATGTTTAATAAGTGTATGTCAAAATACACATTTCTCATGAACAATGACAGGACAGACGAATGGGATTATTATTGCTGTCAATCCCAGTTCTAAACTCCTGGTGGCTCCTTAATGGTGTTTACTTAACCCTCATACCAAAGCACGTGTTCATTTAAGCTACTGTAGCTCAAAGTTTGTCGGAAGAAAAAACAGTTCAGCCTTGCTTCAATGTTATTATTTTTTTTGCCAACTTCCTACTAGATCAGCTAGTCCAATATTCAACACCCTAAAGGAAGACCTAACCTGGGTACTGTCCCTGAATTCACTACATCATAGTCTTGCCAAACAAAACTAATTAGACAATGACAAGAATTTGGCAAAGCAGATGCACACTGGCACTAACGTAGAACAGTGGCGGCTCCTGAAAAAATTCTCAGGAGGGGCAATTTTTCTGATGATTTAGGTGACCTACACACGTGCACGAGTCCGTGCACGCGATTCCAGATATCTTTACCTCTGAATAAACTGCCTTTATTATACCATATCCACCCTGTCCAAAGTCTCTACTTGGTCTCAGTTCTCCAGTAAACTTGTGATTATCAACAGTACACAACGGTAACAAACAATTGGGGGAACTCACGGGGCAGATAGTAACCACTTAAAAGGAAGCGATTCCCAAACCTTCCATAACAAAGCCATCACCTACAGAGAGATGAACTTGGAGAAGAGTCCCCTAAGTAAGCTTGTCCTGGGCCTCTGTTCACAAACACAAACAGACCCCACACAGCCCCAGGACAACAACAACAACAACAACAACAACACAATTAGACCCAACCAAATCATGAGAAAACAAAAAGAGAATTACTTGACACATTGGAAAGAACAAACAAAAAAAACAGAGCAAACTAGAATGCTATTTGGCCCTAAACAGAGAGTACACAGTGGCAGAATACCTGACCACTGTGACTGACCCAAACTTAAGGAAAGCTTTGACTATGTACAGACTCAGTGACCATAGCCTTGCTATTGAGAAAGGCCGCCGTAGGCAGACCTGGCTCTCAAGAGAAGACAGGCTATGTGCACACTGCCCACAAAATGAGGTGGAAACTGAGCTGCACTTCCTAACCTCCTGCCAAATGTATGACCATATTAGAGACACATATTTCCCTCAGATTACAGCGATCCACAAAGAATTCGAAAACAAACCCAATTTTGATAAACTCCCTTATCTACTGGGTGAAAAACCACAGTGTGCCATCACAGCTGCAAGATTTGTGACCTGTTGCCACAAGAAAAGGGCAACCAGTGAAGAACAAACACCATTGTAAATACAACCCATATTTATGTTTATTTATTTTCCCATTTGTACTTTAACTATTTGCACATTGTAACAACACTGTATATATACATAATATGACATTTGAAATGTCTTTATTCTTTTGAAACTTCTGAGTGTAATGTTTACTGTTAATATTTATTGTTTATTTCACTTTTGTTTACTATCTACTTCCCTTGCTTTGGCAATGTTAACACACGTTTCCCATGCCAATAAAGCCCTTAAATTGAATTGAATTGATAGTAAGGTCGCAATGACACAGAAAGCAGTTCAATGTCGGGGTACAGAGTCGCTCTCTTACCAGGATCGCGGTCCGCTCTGACCAGGGTGAAGGTGGCCGGCTCCACTTCTCTGTCCGGGACTCATCCAGCCAAGTCTCCCAGCTGTATTGGGATTCAGCTGCCAGCAGCGTTTTCATTATTTAGTCCGTTCGTAGCGGGTATGTACACGATCAACAAGATCAGTCCAAAACCAACCACTGGAAATCCATGGTTGGCAGAATGTTTGTAAACTAAGTCTACAAATTAAAAACATAAAATAACGCCGCACTGCAGGTCGCAACAGAGACGCTGGTAGCCGCCATTGTCTTAGTTACGTTCAACGTTACGTCACGTATGACGAAAGCGCGTAAGTGCAAGCCCACAGACACCCATAGAGAATGTATTGAAAGCTTTGAAATGTGAAAAAAATAGATTTTACATGACAGGCTATGAGAGACTTCTGGGCGATTTTCAACTTGACTGAAATCGCCCCAAAAACGGGCGGGGCCATTTGAAGCACGACTTTAGCCTGATTTGACATTTAGTGGCTGGCAGATCAGACGTGAACACTGATAACTGCTGTTGCCGTGATATAATTGATTAGAAAAAAAATCCCTTCCTTTTCCCGTTTGGCAGTGCGTCGCCCATATCGCCCTATTGAACAAGCCGTCCCTGACGTAGAACCATATCTATACAGTATTCACTGTAGGTTTTTCAATTCAGTTTACTGTGTCTTGAACGGAATGCCTATTTCAATCAACTGTAAAATCAATTACAGGTTCTTGCAAATCCAGGGTTATTGAGTGCTGTCTTAAGGACATATTTACAAAGCTTTTGTTCCACTATTTACAGAGCCAAGTCACTGAAAACTGGTGCTATGTCCCAAACGGCACCTTATTTACCTTAGGGCACTGGTCAAAAGTAGTGCAGTATATAGGGAATTTGGGATGCATTTGGGATGTCATTTGGGACGCAACCATGGATATTTGTCATTTTTCATACTTTAAGATGAATGTTGTAAGATAATGAAGGATTTCAAAGGGGATGAACAGGTAATCACATGATCTTCCATTTTCTCCTACAGACATGCCACCCATGATGGACGTAAAGGGTGTGCCAGGGCTCCAAGGAAAACCTGGACCCAGAGGCCCAACTGGGCCATCAGGACTTCCGGGAAAACCAGGACTGGGAAAACCAGGTCTCAATGGCCTGCCTGGGCCTCAGGGGCCTCCAGGCTTTCCGGGCATTGGGAAGCCCGGACTTCCGGGTCTCCCAGGAAAGGAGGGAATGAAGGGGATGCCTGGGAATAATGGCGAGGTTGGACTCCGGGGTGAACCAGGTCCCAGAGGACTTCCAGGTCAACCAGGTCTCCCTGGGCCAGCTGGCCTGTCTCTTAATGGCAAACCTGGCCTTCCCGGCGGGAGGGGCCAACCTGGATCTCGTGGAGAACCAGGAGAGAAAGGTGGGCCTGGAAATCCTGGGGAGCGTGGACTCAAGGGAGAGAATGGCAATGGGAAGCCTGGGTTGCCAGGAACCAGGGGCCCCAACGGACTCATGGGCCTCCCAGGGCCAGCTGGTAACCAGGGTGTGGGAAAACCAGGACTTAACGGGCTTCCTGGTCCGTCTGGGCCTAAAGGAGACCAGGGGCTCCCAGGAGGAATAGGAGAGCCAGGGGAGGCTGGCAGTCCAGGGCCGCAAGGCCAGCCAGGGCCCGTCGGATTGGGCAAGCCTGGTAAAGATGGATTGCCTGGAGGACCAGGTCAACTTGGGCCTAAAGGTGAGGCAGGGCAGAGGGGTTCTCCAGGGTTTCCTGGAACTCCTGGCTACGGCAAACCTGGTCTACCAGGGACAAAGGGAGACAAGGGCCTTTTCGGGGGACCAGGCGTCCCTGGAGATAAAGGGGACCCTGGGATGAAGGGGCAGCCAGGAGACATGGGCCCAGATGGACAGCCAGGACCACCAGGAATACAGGGCCCCATGGGGCTTTCAGGAAAACACGGCATGCCTGGCCTGAAGGGAGAGTTGGGTCCGCAGGGGCATCCAGGTCTGCCAGGGATCAGAGGGGACCAGGGTCCCAGTGGTCTGTCTGGAAAACCCGGCATTCCTGGAGACAAAGGCCTCCCGGGCCCTAACGGGTCTATCGGAAAACCTGGGCCCAAAGGCGAGGCTGGGCACATAGGCCTGCCAGGAAACCCAGGTCTTTTAGGCAATCCTGGACCAAAAGGGGAGTCTGGGTTCGTTGGGTCTCCAGGACCAAGAGGCCAGTCTGGTATCCCTGGTCTACAGGGGCCTTCAGGGCCAATGGGGCCACAGGGTATCCCAGGTCTGAAGGGCGAACCTGGGCTGCCGGGTCTTCCAGGGCTGGGCAAGCTCGGAGAAAAGGGAGTTCCAGGTCCCCAAGGTCCCCCAGGAAAGCCAGGCAACTCTGGACTCAATGGCAACCCCGGCCCCCCTGGGCCACCTGGGCCCCCTGGCCCTGCAGGAAATGGACAAACCGTAGTGGCTGGGCTAACGGATTCAGGGCTGGGCGGGGACGAGGTACCAGACGGGAGGTACGGAAAACCACAGTTTGGCAGTGCAGATCTCTCCACCACCGTGGCACCCGCGTTTACCGCCATCCTCACTACGGCCTTCCCTCCCTCTGGGATGCCCATCAAGTTTGACAGGACCCTGTACAACGGGCAGAATGCCTACAACCCCGCCACCGGTATCTTCACCAGCCCCATGTCCGGAGTCTACTACTTTGCCTACCACGTGCATGTAAAGGGACTCAGTCTGTGGGTGGCGCTGTACAAGAACAATGTTCCAGCCACATACACCTACGATGAGTACAAGAAGGGCTACATGGACCAGGCGTCCGGTAGCGCCGTGCTTGAGCTGAAGGAGAACGACCAGGTGTGGATGCAGATTCCCTCGGATCAGGCTAACGGGCTCTACTCCACCGAATACATCCACTCGTCCTTCTCAGGGTTCCTGCTCTGTCCCACATAACGCCCTGCTAGTCAACAATCCCCTAGGGTGCCCCCTGGTGTCCCCATATCATAACACCGGCAGCCATAACATAATAACACCACCTGTTATTCAACATCAACAACGACAGAAAATACTTTGTGAACGGAAGATGGAAAGAGTTAAAAAGCAGGAGAAGGATACTTCATGCTGTGCTCTGTGTTTTTATCTCTTTCTTTCAAATGTCTGTTCATTTTGTTTTGTTTATGTTTTTTTAGCTTATATTATTATTATTATTGTCATAATTGTTATTATTATTATTTTGTCGTCGTTGTCAGTATTGTTGTTGTTTATTAGATTCAGACTATTAAGTGCCTTACTTTGTCATGTCTAAGTAACAGTTATTATGCTGTGTTCATAACCAAGTGGGAAGGTGGTAAATACCAGTTGGATGCAATCACGTGCTTTGAACTCATTGAGAAACACTGATTGGTTAATGGCCAACAAGCTGCGTCAACCATAAATTAAAAGTACAGCTATTATGCTTGTAAAAAATTATAGTGTTTAAAAACCATATTAATAGCTTGCTTTTTATAAATAATGTTTTGTTGTTGCATTTAACTGCCAAAAATGCTGTTATCATTTCCTTAGTAGTTGACATCAGAGGTCAGCATGTGGGAGAAGTCGGAGCTCAGAGATGATAGACGAGTTTCCCACTAGTAATTTCCAGTTGGAGGGGCATGCAAGTGGATTTTTCCCAGTCGTATGTGGTAAATACCACCTTCCCACTTGGTTATGAATGCAGCATTAGACCTACCCACGTGACTGCACATCCTACCCAAATGCTCTGACATCAGTAGGATGACATTGTCAGACCCTGGGGCTCTGATTGGCTCCCCTGGCTGCAGTCACTTCCTGCACAAAAACCTCCCACTTCCTCCCATGTGCGTGTCCTTCCTATTTAAATCAATATTTCACATAAAGATTTACCATTACACATGCAGTATGAAGAATGTATTCAATACGTGAAATAATATCCAATACTTTTCACTTTACTTTTTATTTTTACCTGTTATAGGGATTGATGGATCATTGTTTATCAGTATGCTCTGATGTTTTGACAGTCAACTTCCAGTTGTCTGCTGGATGCTAATTTCCTGTTTTCTATGAGAGGCCGGTGCTGAAAGCATTGCTGGTCATACTAGAAGCTGACGGTTTTTGGATCATGGCTATTACTTGATCAATAAGAAGTCATTGCTGTACCCAACTTGTGTAGATCCACACAAATCAGGGGACATATAGAGATTGTAAAACCCCCTTAGCTGTATACAAAATCTGTAAGTAACCATGCTTTCCCCCCTTTTTCCCCTTCTGTGAAAAAGCATCAATATACAAACCAGTAACCTAAAAAATGATACATACTGTATATAGAACACATTAAATAGACAAAGAAATACATCTATAAATAAATACATGTGTAAGTTAATCATTATATTAATAAATACATATGCGTCAGCTAATGGACAGAAAGTGTGGGCCAAATGCATTAGGATCAATGCCATGTTTCCCTGCATCGATCCATTCTGTGGGTATTCCCCTTTACCACGTGCACTGCAGCTCCCATGTCACCCTCATTACGTGCTCTATGGCACACATATACCGATGACATCACTGCTTTTTGTGCCCGCTAACGCCATGGCTGCGGCCGAACAATCAATGCACTGGTGCCTTTCACATTAACATTTAGAGTGAACATTCTGAGGGATAGCTCACATTAAAAGCCTCATCCTGTCTACAAACTACAAATCTGTCAGCATTTCACAAATCAACAACTGGCTAGAGGCCATCCAACCTGTTTCTACAGAATAACCCTTTCAAGGTTCAGATCAAACCCAATGGGTGCAGTTCAGATGATCTCCTAAATTGTACACAACGTATTTGGTGCTATAGTTATTATCTCATTGTGTTGATAAACGTACAGTAACAATTTATAATCCTCCGTAAGCCTCAGTATAACATAAAGGCTATCCATTCATTTTCCAACTAAAGATACATCCACAACTAAAATGGTTTATCCGTTGCTTGGTTTGATGGAACATCTGGTGTTGCCACAGGATATTCTTAGCGGAAGTCTTCTGACAGAATATGAAAGAAGGTTAACTTTCGGAAATGAGCATGCATGAATCTCCATAATAAGTAAAGGGAGAGAGAGAGAGAGAGAGGCCCTGTGTTTGTGAAATCGTCATTGCATAACAGTTAACATGACTCTGTTATTTCTGGGAGAAACGGTGGGACAAAGGTGAGAATGGTGTTTGCTGTGTGAGTTCTCCTAGTGCAGTTCAGTGTTTCTGTCTGTATCTATTGTTTATTTTACTCCCAGCCGTTAACACTTCACCTGGGTGACAGATCAACTGCAGAGACCATGGACCATACTTTCTGGGTCATTTGGGAACATGCACTTCTAGTCAATATTCCACCACAGTTTTGAATTGATGATCTGATGCGGTTCAAATAGGATGTGTGTGTCTTCACGAAGGTTAAATAAATGTACATGTATGGCCCTATAGCTTGGGCAATGTCGCAAAGATAATAATTTGGTTTGGTAGTAGTAGTGGGCTACACATCATGCAAAGAGGAGAAACGTCAAATAGAGACGTGGGAAATGTATTGAAAGTAAGACGAAAGTAATGTTGGAATAAAAACATAAAGGAACTGAGGGTAGACATGGGAGAAACTGGGACGGAATGAACGGGACAATCTATCTTGAAGACCTTCATTTTCCAGTGACCTTGGGCTCAAGGTTACATCATACAGTATATCACACTTCCTCGCTGTAAGTTCATTGAAGGGGCATCAGATAGTATGTTTTCCATCATTAGATCTATTTACCACTGGTCATAATTGGTGAGAATACACCATTTAGACTGCCCTGATTCTATTCATGGTGGAAATAGCAGAACATTAGGTAGCACCCATTTATTATCCTAGATTTTGAGTTCTCTTTCTATAACACTACCCAAGAGTATAAGTTGTATTTAGATTAGAACCTCAGGCCAACGTTCAATCAAAAATGGGTATCCAGGTTCCTGGGGTAAACAATAAGTATAATGCATGTAGCGTTATTGCTCTGTTGTCTGCATATTAATCCAAACATGCTGTACTGCTGTGCCTGAAGAATGATGTTTTTGACTTATCCTGGAGAAACGGTCATCGGTTTTGACTGAGTAGAGCCTCGTGTTTCACATTCAGTATTTTAGGTTTATGTAATGCAATCTCACTAGTCTCTGTGCCCCTTTTCCTCTCATCAGAACCTGAACATTAAGCAAAGTTTGACTATCATTATTGTTGTGTGAGTCTACTAGACAATTCAAGACTCGTTCTTTTGCCTTGCAAAAGTATTCATCCCCCTTGGCGTTTTTTTCTATTTTGTTGCATTACAACCTGTAATTTAAATGGATTTTTATATGGATTTCATGTAATGGACATACACAAAATAGTCCAAATTGGTGAAGTGAAATGAAAAAAAAAAACTTGTTACAAAAAATTATAAAAAAGAAATAACTGAAAAGTGGTGCGTGCATATGTATTCACCCCCTTTGCTATGAAGCCCCTAAATAAGATCTGGTGCGACCAATTACCTTCATAAGTCACATAATTAGTTAAATAAAGTCCACGTGTGTGCAATCTAAGTGTTACATGATCTGTCACATGATCTCAGTATATATACACCTGTTCTGAAAGGCCCCAGAGACTGCAACACCACTAAGCAAGGGGCACCACCAAGCCAGCGGCACCATGAAGACCAAGGAGCTCTCCAAACAGGTCAGGGACAAAGTTGTGGAGAATACAGAAACTTTGAACATCCCACGGACCACCATTAAATCCATTATTTAAAAATGGAAAGAATATGGCACCACAACAAACCAAGAGAGACCCGCCCACCAAAACTCACAGACCAGGCAAGGAGGGCATTAATCAGAGAGGCAACAAAGAGACCAAAGATAACCCTGAAGGAGCTGCAAAGCTCCACAGCGGAGATTGGAGTATCTGTCCATAGGACCACTTTAAGCCATACACTCCCCAGAGCTGGTCTTTACGGAAGAGTGGCCAGAAAAAAAGCCATTGCTTAATGAAAAGAATAAGTAAAACACGTTTTGTGTTCACCAAAAGCCATGTGGGAGACTCCCCAAGCATATGAAAGAAGGTACTCTGGTCAGATGAGACTAAAACTGAGCTTTTTGGCCATCAAGGAAAACGCTATGTCTGGCACAAACCCAACACCTCTCATCACCCCGAGAACACCACCCCCACATCTCTGGATGACTGAAACAGGTTTCCCTCAAGAATTTCCCTGTATTTAGAGCCATCCATCATTCCTTCAGTTCTGACCAGTTTCCCAGTCCCTGCTGATGAAAAACATCCCCACAGCATGATGCTGCCACCACCATGCTGTGGGGATGTTTTTCATCAGCAGGGACTGGGAAACTGGTCAGAACTGAAGGAATGATGGATGGCTCTAAATACAGGGAAATTCTTGAGGGAAACCTGTTTCAGTCATCCAGAGATTTGAGACTGGGGACAGAGGTTCACCATCCAGCAGGACAATGACCCTAAGCATACTGCTAAAGCAACACTCGAGTGGTTTAATGGGAAACATTTAAATGTCTTGGAATGGCCTAGTCAAAGCCCAGACCTCAATTCAATTGAGAATCTGTGGTATGACTTAAAGATTGCTGTACACCAGCGGAACCCATCCAACTTGAAGGAGCTGGAGCAGTTTTGCCTTGAAGAATGGGCAAAAATCCCAGTGGCTAGATGTGCCAAGCTTATAGAGACATACCCCAAGACACTTGCAGCTGTAATTGCTGCAAAAGGTGGCTCTACAAAGTACTGACTCTGGGGGGGTGAATAGTTATGCACGCTCAAGTTTTCTGTCTTTTTGTCTTATTTCTTGTTTGTTCCACACACACAAATATTTTGCATCTTCAAAGTTATAGGCATGTTGTGTAAATCAAAATTATACAAACCCCCAAAAAATCAATTTTAATTCCAGGTTGTAAGGCAACAAAATAGGAAAAATGCCAATGGGGTGAATACTGTATATCAGACATTTGGAATGCCGTCTTTGGAGTGGTGTGGATAGACTATTACTCTCCTTTTTGTCTATTCTTTGTCATAGACAAAGTCACTTGGTTGCAGAGTTTGCAGTGCGTGTGCAAATAATATTTCCCAATGTACTGCCTTGATCATAAACTGATTAGACTTGTTTTCTATTCAATGATTAAAAAAAAAAATATATATATATATATATATATATATATATATATTTAAAAAATACGCCTTGCTTCGGTTTTAAGGGATATTTGTTTGTTATAGTTTGGAGATAGATACAAATGGGCATTTCCATTTGCACATGACATTAATGAAGATGTATTTATACATTTGTGATAATTTAACAGTAACGTCAAAACCGACCACCGAAGCCTAGATGGTGTAAATGGTATTTAACAGCATTGAACGAGTTAAGAGCATTTAGAACACATAGTTAGCCTTCTAGCATTGTTCATGAAGGACTCTTTTTGTGGATAAAAAAAAAAAATGTTTTTGTGTAATGTATAATGTATCAACCTATAGGATTTTTTTGTCTTATACATGGCTAATGCGTGCCCTCTATGCAATAGAATATGGGTATAAAATGCACTCTTTTTGATTGAAAATGTTTTGTCTGCTTATACAAAATCTACAGTACTTGATTGTATTGATACCACATCAATAAATACTTTCTTGTATATCTGTATTGGTTTTTTTTATTTCTAGATTCCACATCCATTTGAAACACACATCATATTTTGGATACAAATCAAATCAAATCAAATTGCATTTGTCACATACACATGTTTAGCAGATGTTATAGCGGGTGTAGCGAAATGCTTGTGCTTTTAGCTCCGACAGTGCAGTAATATCTAACAATTACACAACATATACCCAATATACACAAAAAGTAAGGAATGGGATTTAAGAATATATACATATATGGACAAGCAATGACAGAGCGGCATGGACTAAGACACAGAATAATATTATAGAATAGAATGCAGTATATACATATGAGATGAGTAGTGCAAGATATGTAAACATTATTAAAGTGACTAGTGTTCCATTTCTTAAAGTGGCCAGTGATTTCAATAGGCAGCAGCAGCCTCTAATGTGCTAGTGATGGCTATTTAACAGTCTGATGGCCTTGAGATAGAAGCTGTTTTTCATTCTCTCGGTCCCAGCTTTGATGCACCTGTACTGACCACGCCTTCTGGATGATAGCGGGGTGAACAGGCAGTGGCTCGGGTGGTTGATGTCCTTGATGATCTTTTTGGCCTTCCTGTGACATCGGGTGCTGTATGTGTCTTGGAAGGCGGGTAGTTTGCCCCCGGTAATGCGTTCGGCAGACCGCACCACCCTCTGGAGAGCCCTGCGGTTGTGGGCGGTGCAGTTGCCGTACCAGGCGGTGATACAGCCTGACAGGATGCTCTCAGTTGTGCAACTGTAAAAGTTTGTGAGGGTTTTAGGTGATAAGCCACATTTCTTCAGCCTCCTGAGGTTGAAGAGGCTCTGTTGCGCCTTCTTCACCACACTGTCTGGGTGGGTGGACCATTTCAGTTTGTCGATGATGTGTACGCCAAGGAACTTGAAGCTTTCCACCTTCTCCACTGCGGTCCCGTCGATGTGGATAGGGGGGTGCACCCTCTGCTGTTTCCTGAAGTCCACGATCATCTCCTTTGTTTTGTTGATGTTGAGGGAGAGATTTTCCTGGCACCACACTCCCAGAGCCCTCACCTCCTCCCTGTAGGCGGTCTCTTCATTGTTGGTAATCAAGCCTACTACTGTTGTGTCGTCTACAAACTTGATGATTGAGTTGGAGGCGTGCTTGGCCACGCAGTCATGGGTGAACAGGGAGTACAGGAGTGGGCTGAGCACACACCCTTGTGGGGCCCCAGTGTTGAGGATCAGCGAAGTGGAGATGTTGTTTCCTACCTTCACCACCTGGGGGCAGCCCGTCAGGAAGTCCAGGACCCCGTTGCACAGGGTGGGATTCAGACCCAGGGCCTCGAGCTTAATGATGAGCTTGGAGGGTACTATGGTCTTACATAGGTATTCCTCTTGTCCAGATGGGATAGGTTAGTGTGCAGTGTGTTGGCAATTGCATCGTCTGTGGATCTATTGGGGTGGTAAGCAAATTGAAGTGGGTCTAGGGTGACAGGTAAGGTGGAGGTGATATGATCCTTGACTAGTCTCTCAAAGCACTTCATGATGACAGAGGTGAGTGCTACAGGACGATAGTCATTTAGTTCAGTTGACTTTGCTTTCTTGGGTACAGGAACAATGGTGGCCATCTTGAAGCATGTGGGAACAGCAGACTGGGAAAGGGAGAGATTGAATATGTCCATGAACACACCAGCCAGCTGGTCTGTGCATGCTCTGAGGATGCGGCTAGGGATGCCGTCTGGGCCGGCAGCCTTGCAGGGGTTAACACTCTTAAATGTCTTAATCACGTCGGCCATGGAGAAGGAAAGGCCACAGTCCTTGGCAGTGGCGGCTCCTGAAAAAATTCTCAGGGGGGGCAATTTTTCTGATGATTTAGGTGACCTACACACATTTAAAAAAAGATATGTCCAGCAACAACATGAAGACAGGGGCAGCATATAAGTCAATACCAGAAGCATTTATTGACTGATCTCAAAAGTGTTGGCTTACAAAAGCAAAATAAGTTATCACAGTAAAAATAATCAAGGGTGTTCTTTCACATTCCTCAACACTGCATAAACAATATGCATTTCCATAAAACACCTCATCTAATTGTGCCACAAAGTTGACAAGTCCAAGAAAAATACCAGGGTTGGTGGAGCCCTCAGTTTCATCTTTGCCTCGCAAAGCTAACTCAAACACTCCGCAAAACTTCACACACTGGATTAGCCGGCTGAGGATGTGGCGGTTCTTGCTAACCTCATTGTTGTGGCAGCGGACAGCTAGCCTGTATCCCTCATCCAGTTGAGTGGCAATGTTCACTCTCCCCAAAGCAGACAATCTCAAACAGCTATCCATGTGGGTCTTTGACAGCTCATGTTTCTTAATCTTTTCTGAAAGATGGTGCATGTCCGTTACACCAGTCGCTGTCCAAGCGGTGCTGTCTGCCGTGCCGCCTTCAGGGTGAAAGAGTAAGCAGGGGTAGCAGAAGACTGCATTAGCTACATCGCAGCCTGCTAGCCAGGTTTTTCGTTCGTAACAATTTTTGGAAACTCCTCGGGTGTAGGACTTTCCCCCTTTAGTAGAAACCTGTTGAATTATTAAATTTGGTCTGGGAGGTCCTAATTGTTTCGTTGCCAATTTATCTTGATTTGTTCGCCGACAAAAAGGAACTTCTTTCAAAGAGACAATCGAGTTGCACTGAACGCTAGCCATCTTGACAGTAGTACGTGAATTGATTGACGCTGCTACCCGCTCTTTTCTTAGTTACGTTCATGGTTATGTTACGTATGACGAAAGCGCGTAAGTGCAAGCCCTCCCGGAACCCATAGAGATTGTATTGAAAGCTCTGATATTTGAAAAAAAATGATTTTACATGAGAGTCTATGAGAGACTTCTGGGGCGATTTTCAACCTGACTGAAATCGCCCCAAAAGGGGCGGGGCCATTTGAAGCACGACTTTAGCCTGATTGGACATTTAGTGGCAGATCAGACGTCTAGATTAGAACACTGATAACTACTGTTGCCGTGATATAATTGATTAGAAAAAAAATCCCTTCCTTTTCCCGTTTGGCAGTGCGTCGCCCATATCGCCCTAATGAACACACCGCCCCTGGTCCTTGGTAGTGGGCCTCGTCAGTGGCACTGTGTTATCCATAAAGCGGCCGAAGAAGGTGTTTAGCTTGTCTGGAAGTGAGACGTCGGTGTAGGCGACGTGGCTGGTTTTCTTTTTGTAGTCCGTGATTGTCTGTAGACCCTGCCACATACGTCTCGTGTCTGAGCCGTTGAACTGCGACTCCACTTTGTCTCTATACTGATGTTTTGCCAGTTTAATTGCCTTGCGGAGTGAGTAGCTACACAGTTTGTATTCTGCCATATTCCCAGTCACCTTGCCATGGTTGAATGCGGTAGTTCGCGCTTTCAGATTTGCGTGAATGCTGCCGTCTATCCACGGTTTCTGGTTAGGGTAGGTTTTAATAGTCACAGTGGGCACAACATCACCTATACACTTCCTGATAAACTCAGTCACCGTTTCAGTGTACATGTCTAAATTATTTTCGGAAGCTACCCGGAACATATCCCAGTCCGCGTGAAAAAAACTATCTTGAAGCGTGGATTCCGAATGGTCAGACAAGCATTGAATAGTCCTTAGCACGGGTACTTCCTGTTTGAGTTTCTGCCTATAGGAAGGGAGAAGCAAAATGGAGTCGTGGTCAGATTTGCCAAAAGGAGGGCGGGGGAGGATTTGCCGAAAGGAGGGCAATGGTCGAGGATTTTAGCAGCTCGAGTACAACAGTCGATATATTGATAGAACTTCGGCAGCCTAGTCCTCAAATTTGCTTTGTTAAAATCCCCGGCTACAATAAATGCAGCCTCAGGATATGTGGTTTCCAGTTTGCATAAGGTCCAGTGAAGTTATTTGAGAACACCCGAAGAGTATTCTCTTGGGAGATAATACGGTCGGCATTTGATTGTGAGGTATTCTAGGTTGGTTGAACAGAAGGACTCAAGTTCCTCTATGTTACTACAATTACACCATTAGTCGTTAATCATGAAACACACACCTCCGCCCTTCTGCTTCCCGGAGAGATATTTATTCCTGTCTGCGTGATGAACTGAGAGCCCATCTGGCTGGACCGATTTCGACAGAATATCCCAAGAGAGACATGTTTCCGTGAAACAGAGTATGTTACAGGCCTTGATGTCTCTCTAGAAAGAAATCCTTGCCCGTAGTTCGTCGACTTTGTTAACCAAAGACTGAACATTAGCGAGTAGAATACTTGGAAGCTGTGGATGGTGTGTGCGCCTCCTAAGTCGGACCAGCAGGCCGCTCAGAGTGCCTCTCCTCCGCCGGCGATGTTTTGGGTCAGCCGCTGGAATCAGTTCAGTTGCCCTGGGGAGTGCAAACAAAGGATCTGCTTCGGGAAAGTCGTATTTCTGGTCGTAATGCTGGTGAGTTACCACCGCTCTGATATCCAATAGTTTTTCCCAGCTGTATGTAATGATGCAAAACACTTTCTGAGCTAATAATGTAAAAAAAATAATACATAAAAAAACAAAATACTGCAAAGTTTCCTAAGACCTAGTCGCGAGGCCGCCATCTTCGTCGGCGCCAGGCGCAAGGGAGTATTAGTAGTGTATGCTTACTGTATCTGGGCCTTAGTATAAAATACTATATATAGGCTATCCAATTTGCTCTCAGAATGGTATGTACTGTACCAATGAAGATATAGGCCTAAGTCACTTTGGAGAATAACCAGTAATGAGTAGGGTGTCTTTTATCTAGAAGAGACCCACCTGTGTGTATACATTTTCCATGGTCTGGTAAAGAGTTCACTAGACTGAACATAACAACCACATCTACATCCATCAAACAGACTGTGTGTTTTTTCTACAAAAACACACAGACCCATCACACACACACACACACACACACACACACACACACACACATTGGAAGCAAGAGCTGCTACTGTTCACAAAAATGTCAGGTTGGGAAAAGAGGGGTGGGCTATATAGGCTGGCTGACGTGACTCACGTGACTCACAGGGTGGGTATTGCTGTGACACACTGGTCTGGACAGGAGGCCGTTGTTAATGCAGCATTCGGACAGACTTGTGCTTATTTCTGGCTAAGCTTTGATTGGTTCTCTCAAATGTTTTTTTTTATTTCCTGGGGAATTGAGACCTCATGTTGTTTGGATTTGAAAATCCAACAGTTGTATTTGAAGGGGCGGCGCTCGGGGGCTGTGTGTGGTTGTCCACGTGGGTTTGAGTGAGAACGACACAGAGGAGAACCAATCAGGAAAAAAAGCACATCCCCTTCATTATCGACGCATCTTGCCGACAACATCAACATAGCCTTTCCAGACTGAAGTCAGGAGGACTTCGAGTTAGGTGTTAGCCAGACTATTAGCTGATCAGAAGTCAGGAGGACTTGGAGTTAGGTGTTAGCCAGACTATTAGCTGATCAGAAGTCAGGAGGACTTCGAGTTAGGTGTTAGCCAGACTATTAGCTGATCAGAAGTCAGGAGGACTTCGAGTTAGGTGTTAGCCAGACTATTAGCTGATCAGAAGTCAGGAGGACTTCGAGTTAGGTGTTAGCCAGACTATTAGCTGATCATAGTGAATGTACATGACGCAGGCCTAAATCAGCTACAGTAGTTAGCTAGCTAGTTAATTATGCTGTCGAAATAATATTCTAGCTATTCTTTTACTTGATTTGAGTTTGTTCTGCTGCTGACATCTGCCTCTTAATTGCCCCCTTCCCTGTACCTGACCACGAGAGACGACAACACGCAACTCAGAAGTACTTCCAAAGACGATGTAACTTTTATTGGTAATCACCACTAACGGAGGGCGCCTGTATCACCTGTATGCCTGGATGAGTGTAGCAGCAGTGCGCATGCAAACTCCTTGGGTGGGGGAATGGGGCGCCCGCATGGGGGAGTGGTAATTTTCTAAAATTCAAGAGTTTATTTACATTTACATCATTTAGCAGACGCTCTTATCCAGAGTGACTTACAAATTGGTGCATTCAACTTATGATAGCAAGTGGGACAACCACTTTTTTTCTTCTTTTTTTTATGGGGGGGGGGGGGGGGGGGGGGGGGTAGAAGGATTGCTTTATACTATTCCAGGTATTCCTTAAAGAGGTAGGGTTTCAAGTGTCTCCGGAAGGTGGTCAGTGACTCCGCTGTCCTGGCATCGTGGGGGAGCTTGTTCCACCATTGGGGTGCCAGAGCAGCAAATAGCTTTGACTGGGCTGAGCGGGAACTGTGCTTCTGTAGAGGTAGGGGAGCTAGCAGGCCAGAGGTGGATGAACGTAGTGGCCTCGTTTGGGTGTAGGGTCTGATCAGAGCCTGAAGGTACGGAGGTGCCGTTCCCCTCACAGCTCCGTAGGCAAGCACCATGGTCTTGTAGTAGATACGAGCCTCAACTGGAAGCCAGTGGAATGTGCGGAGGAGCGGGGTGACATGAGAGAACTTGGGAAGGTCGAACACCAGACGGGCTGCGGCGTTCTGGATAAGTTGTAGGGGTTTAATGGCACAGGCAGGGAGCCCAGCCAACAGCGAGTTGCAGTAATCCAGACGGGAGATGACAAGTGCCTGGATTAGGACCTGTGCCGCTTTCTGTGTAAGGTAGGGTCGTACTCTGCGAATGTTGTAGAGCATGAACCTGCAGGATCGGGTCACCGCTTTGATGTTAGCAGAGAACGACAGGGTGTTGTCCAGGGTCACGCCAAGGCACTTTGCACTCTGGGAGGAGGACACAATGGAGTTGTCAACCGTGATGGCGAGATCATAGAGCGGGCAGTCCTTCCCAGGGAGGAAGAGAAGCTCCGTCTTGCCGAGGTTCAGCTTGAGGTGGTGATCCGACATCCACACTGATATGTCTGCCAGACATGCAGAGATGTGATTCGCCAACCTGTTATCAGAAGGGGGAAAGGAGAAGATTAATTGTGTGTCGTCTGTGTAGCAATGATAGGAGAGACCATGTGAGGATATGACAGAGCCAAGTGACTTGGTGTATAGAGAGAATAGGAGAGGGCCTAGAACTGAGCCCTGGGGGACACCAGTGGTGAGAGCACGTGGTGTGGAGACAGATTCTCGCCACGCCACCTGGTAGGAGCGACCTGTCAGGTAGGACGCAATCCAAGAGTGAGCAGCGCCGGAGATGCCCAACTCAGAGAGGGTGGAGAGGAGGATCTGATGGTTCACAGTATTAAAGGCAGCAGATAGGTATAGAAGGATGAGAGCAGAGGAGAGAGAGTTAGCTTTAGCAGTGCGGAGAGCCTCCGTGACACAGAGAAGAGCAGTCTCAGTTGAATGACCAGTATTGAAACCTGACTGGTTTGGATCAAGAAGGTCATTCTGAGAGAGATAGCAGGAGAGTTGGCTAGAGTCGGCACGTTCAAGAGTTTTGGAGAGAAAAGAAAGAAGGGATACTGGTCTGTAGTTGTTGACATCGGAGGGATCAAGTGTAGGTTTTTTGAGGAGGGGTGCAACTCTCGCTCTCTTGAAGACGGAAGGGACATGGCCAACGGTCAAGAATGAGTTGATGAGCGAGGTGAGGTAAGGGAGAAGGTCTCCGGAAATGGTCTGGAGAAGAGAGGAGGGGATAGGGTCAAGCGGGCAGGTTGTTGGGCGGCCGGCCGTCACAAGTCGCATTATTTCATCTGAAGAGAGAGGGGAGAAAGAAATCAAAGCATAGGGTAGGGCAGTGTGAGCAGGACAAGCGGTGTCATTGGTTGACGAAGTCATCCACAGAGAGGGAGGAGGGAGGGGGAGGAGGAGGAGGATTCAGCAGGGAGGAGAAGGTGGCAAAGAGCTTCCTAGGGTTAGAGGCAGAGGCTTGAAATTTAGAGTGGAATTAGCTAGTTCAATTGGTAATCTGTTACATTTAAAGTTACGAGAGAAAAGAAACATCAAATAAAATGTATTCATAAAAAACATTTTCACCAATCTGCGAGGGCGTTCAGTTCGATTAAACATTTGCTATGTTGCATGAGAGTTTGTACTGAACGACATGTTTCCCCAAAACGTACCTCAACGTTCTTGAACAGACTTCGAGGTACGTTTTCTCAGTTTGGTGGGTGTGGCAAGGTGTGACTTGAAGCAATGAGTGACGTATTTAAAAGGCAGCGGAGCGTTCCCCAACCCAACCCCTCCCCGTTTTTCAACTGGTCGTTCAGAACAGAACAGTTTCTGTTTCATTGAACGTTGCAGTACGTTTTTTCGTACTGAACGCAGCCCTGGGTCCTTTCTGTGCAGGTGTCTGTGACTCAGCCTCATTCTATGTTGATATGGGTGTTTTGGTTACAAATAGGCCTATATAGTGTTGTGGTGGATACACACACCCCTACAGAGAGACCAGGGTAGAGTAACACACACCCCTACAGAGACCAGGGTAGAGTAACACACACCCCTACAGAGAGACCAGGGTAGAGTAACACACCCCTACAGAGAGACCAGGGTAGAGTAACACACACCCCTACAGAGAGACCAGGGTAGAGTAACACACACCCCTACAGAGAGACCAGGGTAGAGCAACACACACCCCTACAGAGAGACCAGGGTAGAGTAACACACACCCCTACAGAGAGACCAGGGTAGAGTAACACACACCCCTACAGAGAGACCAGGGTAGAGTAACACACACCCCTACAGAGAGACCAGGGTAGAGTAACACACACCCCTACAGAGAGACCAGGGTAGAGCAAACACACCCCTACAGAGAGACCAGGGTAGAGTAACACACACCCCTACAGAGAGACCAGGGTAGAGTAACACACCCCTACAGAGAGACCAGGGTAGAGTAACACACACCCCTACAGAGAGACCAGGGTAGAGTAACACCCCCAGAGACCGGTAGAGTAACACACCCCTACAGAGAGACCAGGGTAGAGTAACACACACCCCTACAGAGAGACCAGGGTAGAGTAACACACACCCCTACAGAGAGACCAGGGTAGAGTAACACACACCCCTACAGAGAGACCAGGGTAGAGTAACACACACCCCTACAGAGAGACCAGGGTAGAGTAACACACCCCTACAGAGAGACCAGGGTAGAGTAACACACACCCCTACAGAGAGACCAGGGTAGAGTAACACACACCCTTACAGAGAGACCATTAGAGTAACACACACCCCTACAGAGAGACCAGGTTACACACACAGAGCTAAGGAGAGACGGCCAGTAAAGACTAGGCCTATAAACTCAAACCTAGAGCATTTTATGATTTTACACCCCCCCCCTAGTACCTGGCTGTCGTGGATGTTATCCCCAGGGGGCCAGCTGTGTTTGCCAGGCTGTTCTCCGTCGCCAGCCCAGTCCGGCCCATTCCGGCTCTCCGCACCAAGTCTGTGGTGCGCGTCGCCAGCCCAGTCCGGCCCATTCCTGCTCCCCGCACCAAGTCTGTGGTGCGCGTCGCCAGCCCAGTCCGGCCCATTCCTGCTCCCCGCACCAAGTCAGTGGTGCGTTTCGTCAGCCCTGTCCGGCCCGTTCCTGCTCCCCGCACCAAGTCAGTGGTGCGCGTCGTCAGCCCGGTCCGGCCCGCTCCTGCTCCCCGCACCAAGTCAGTGGTGCGTTTCGTCAGCCCGGCTCGGCCTGCTCCTGCTCCCCACACCAAGCCAGTGGTGTGCGTCGTCAGTCCGGCACGGCCCGTGCCTGTTCCACCGGTGGCGGGTCCGGCACCGGTCAGGTGCTGCGTCACGCCGGAGCTAGAGCAATCCGCTCCACCAGTGTTCAGTTCAGCTCTGGTCAGCAGGGCCAGACCGGACCAGGGGTACTTTGGGGGGTTAGAGAAGGAGTGGGGGTCATGTCCGGAGCCGGATCCGCCGCCGAGGCGGAGTGCCCACCCGGTCCCTCCCCTGTTGTATTTGGTTGGCGCGGTCGGAGTCCGCGCCTTTAGGGGGGGGTACTGTCACGCCCTGGCTCTGGGGACTCTAGTATGTTGAGCCAGGGTGTGAGTTTTCATTTGTTTATGTTCTTATTTGGTTTGTTTATGTAACCAGAGACATCACGTTTTCGTCTGTTATTTTGATCGTGTGATCATACCCTAATAAATATAAATATGTTCACCTTCAACGCTGCGCATTGGTCCTCCTCCTTAGACGAGCGTGATAACGACTCAAGTCATGTTTGTGCCTGTGCGATTGAGTCTGACTAGTAGAGGCGTTGTCTTCTCTTCCCTAGCAGTTGAAATTCAAATATTTAAAAAAAACTAGCTTGTGAACAAAACAATGTAAATTGCCAAGAAACACAAGGACAAAGTCTCACTTTAGTAAATTATACCAACAAAAAAGTAAAAAAAGTAAATTATACCAACTTTTTATGCTTTTCATAGCCTACTGGTTAATTTAGAATGTTTCTCATGACTCAGCCCTGTTGCGACACCACTCATATTATGGCCATTGAAATGCCACCGATCGCGGTTAACATTTTTTCAATAACTGAAGCTGAAGGTTATACTCTTAGTTTAAAGTGTGACCGAAACCCAAATTGTGTACTTGCCTACTGTCAGATTTCTTTTTTTTTATTTCAAGGGCGTATGTAAATTCTTTCCTAGGTCAGTTTGACATCACTGCACATGTTTAGGGTGATCAACAGATGCTGAGTAAGAGAGAACTCCAGCTGATCGTCGCGTTCATAATGACGAGTTTAGGAATTTTATTTTTTTCCCTTTTATTTTTTATTTGAAGGGTATTGTACTATCACTTTTATTTTTATTTTGTGTAGGTTGGGAATGTTGAGGGTGGGGTTATGTTGGCATTATCCAAAGATTATTGTGTTGTGTTTCTATGGTATTTTGACTTCTCCTCTTATAAGGATTCATGTCTAGTTCAACCACAAGTCAGGATGGTATTTTGACTTCTCTTATAAGGATTCATGTCTAGTTCAACAACAAGTCAGGATGGTATTTTGACTTCTCTTATAAGGATTAATGTCTAGTTCAACCACAAGTCAGGATGGTATTTTGACTTCTCTTATAAGGATTCATGTCTAGTTCAACCACAAGTCAGGATGGTATTTTGACTTCTCTTATAAGGATTCATGTCTAGTTCAACAACAAGTCAGGATGGTATTTTGACTTCTCTTATAAGGATTCATGTCTAGTTCAACAACAAGTCAGGATGGTATTTTGACTTCTCTTATAAGGATTCATGTCTAGTTCAACAACAAGTCAGGATGGTATTTTGACTTCTCTTATAAGGATTCATGTCTAGTTCAACAACAAGTCAGGATGGTATTTTGACTTCTCTTATAAGGATTCATGTCTAGTTCAACCACAACTCAGGATGGTATTTTGACTTCTCCTCTTAAAATAATTAATGTATAGTTCAACCACAAGTAAGGATGATATTTTGACTTCTCTTATAAGGATTAATGTCTAGTTCAACCACAAGTCAGGATGGTAATTTGACTTCTCCTCTTATAAGGATTAATGTGTAGTTCAACAAAAAGTCAGGATGGTATTTTGACTTCTCCTCTTATAGGGATTCATGTCTAGTTCAACCACAAGTCAGGATGGTATTTTGACTTCTCTTATAAGGATTAATGTATAGTTCAACCACAAGTCAGGATGGTATTTTGACTTCTCCTCTTAAAATAATTAATGTATAGTTCAACCACAAGTCAGGATGGTATTTTGACTTCTCTTATTAGGATTAATGTCTAGTTCAACAACAAGTCAGGATGGTATTTTGACTTCTCCTCTTATAAGGATTAATGTCTAGTTCAACCACAAGTCAGGATGGTATTTTGACTTCTCCTCTTATAAGGATTAATGTCTAGTTCAACCACAAGTCAGGATGGTATTTTGACTTCTCCTCTTATAAGGATTAATGTCTAGTTCAACCACAAGTCAGGATGGTATTTTGACTTCTCCTCTTATAAGGATTAATGTCTAGTTCAACAACAAGTCAGGATGGTATTTTGACTTCTCTTATAAGGATTAATGTCTAGTTCAACCACAAGTCAGGATGGTATTTTGACTTCTCCTCTTATAAGGATTAATGTCTAGTTCAACAAGTCAGGATGGTATTTTGACTTCTCCTCTTATAAGGATTAATGTATAGTTAAACAACAAGTCAGGATGGTATTTTGACTTCTCCTCTTATAAGGATTAATGTCTAGTTCAACAACAAGTCAGGATGGTATTTTGATTTCTCCTCTTATACATTTACATTTACATCATTTAGCAGACGCTCTTATCCAGAGCGACTTACAAATTGGGATTAATGTGTAGTTCAACAAAAAGTCAGGATGGTATTTTGACTTCTCCTCTTATAGGGATTAATGTCTAGTTCAACAACAAGTCAGGATGGTATTTTGACTTCTCCTCTTATAAGGATTCATGTCTAGTTCAACAACAAGTCAGGATGGTATTTTGACTTCTCTTATAAGGATTAATGTCTAGTTCAACAACAAGTCAGGATGGTATTTTGACTTCTCCTCTTATAGGGATTCATGTCTAGTTCAACAACAAGTCAGGATGGTATTTTGACTTCTCTTATAAGGATTAATGTCTAGTTCAACAACAAGTCTGGATGGTATTTTGACTTCTCTTATAAGGATTAATGTCTAGTTCAACAACAAGTCAGGATGGTATTTTGACTTCTCCTCTTATAGGGATTCATGTCTAGTTCAACAACAAGTCAGGATGGTATTTTGACTTCTCCTCTTATAGGGATTCATGTCTAGTTCAACAACAAGTCAGGATGGTATTTTGACTTCTCTTATAAGGATTAATGTCTAGTTCAACAACAAGTCAGGATGGTATTTTGACTTCTCCTCTTATAAGGATTAATGTCTAGTTCAACAACAAGTCAGGATGGTATTTTGACTTCTCCTCTTATAAGGATTAATGTATAGTTCAACCACAAGTCAGGATGGTATTTTGACTTCTCTTATAAGGATTCATGTCTAGTTCAACAACAAGTCAGGATGGTATTTTGACTTCTCCTCTTATAAGGATTAATGTCTAGTTCAACAACAAGTCTGGATGGTATTTTGACTTCTCCTCTTATAAGGATTAATGTGTAGTTCAACAACAAGTCAGGATGGTATTTTGACTTCTCCTCTTATAAGGATTAATGTCTAGTTCAACCACAAGTCAGGATGTTATTTTGACTTCTCTTATAAGGATTAATGTCTAGTTCAACAACAAGTCTGGATGGTATTTTGACTTCTCCTCTTATAGGGATTCATGTCTAGTTCAACAACAAGTCAGGATGGTATTTTGACTTCTCCTCTTATAGGGATTCATGTCTAGTTCAACAACAAGTCAGGATGGTATATTGACTTCTCTTATAAGGATTAATGTCTAGTTCAACAACAAGTCAGGATGGTATTTTGACTTCTCCTCTTATAAGGATTAATGTCTAGTTCAACAACAAGTCAGGATGGTATTTTGACTTCTCCTCTTATAAGGATTAATGTATAGTTCAACCACAAGTCAGGATGGTATTTTGACTTCTCTTATAAGGATTCATGTCTAGTTCAACAACAAGTCAGGATGGTATTTTGACTTCTCTTATAAGGATTAATGTCTAGTTCAACAACAAGTCAGGATGGTATTTTGACTTTTCCTCTTATAAGGATTAATGTCTAGTTCAACAACAAGTCCGGATGGTATTTTGACTTCTCCTCTTATAAGGATTAATGTCTAGTTCAACAACAAGTCAGGATGGTATTTTGACTTCTCCTCTTATAAAGATTAATGTCTAGTTCAACAAGTCAGGATGGTATTTTGACTTCTAACCTCTACAAATCTGAACCCCCATCAAATAATACGGCTATGGACAACTTTTTAGATAACTTGGATATTCCATCCATTGATATGGACATGAGTAAAGTTCTGGATAACCCTCTGCATCTTGATGAGATAACAGGGTCTAAAGTTAATGCAAAGTGGCAAGGCCGATGGCATGGGGCCAGATCAACTCACCCCACTTGCTATTACATATGTTCAACGACTCGTTTTCACAGGGCTCTCTCCCCCCGACGCTAACTCAAGCCTCCATCTCACTTATACTCAAGAAAAATAAAGATCCGGTGGAATGTGGTGGATAAGCTACTTTGTTCTACTTGTTATTTTAATGACACTGACAATGCCTTGTTCAATGTTCTGTGTGCCTCCCCATAATAAAGGGACAGTCCAATTGACCACTAGGGGGCGTTTATGTCTCACTAAAAGGTAACATGGACCAAAACAGAGAACCTATTTCTTCACTTGATAATAATGTCAGAGAATAACATGATTTATGATATTCGATACATATTCATACATGGTGTTACTATTATATTTTCTATATTCATAACATGACATTAGATTAATCAATGATGACGCCATTAAGCTATGAGCACACGTCTGTGTCTGACCAATATTTTATATTGCCAATCTAACAAAACAACAGATTACCTCATCCCTTGACTGTTTGTTATATTATAACATAGCTAGTAAGACAGGACAAGGCTTGGCTGGAGGTCATCTAACTAGGTGGATGGACCAAAATAGGTGCGTTTGAGTGGTAAAGCGAAAGCAACAGACTGTAGACAAATGTCTAGGAGTGAAGTCAGGTGCATCTGCGACAGCCGAAAGTCGGACACTAATGTGGTTTTCCAAAAGCAAGGCTCCGATCAACATGGCAGTGTTGCCGTTGTTTATAAAAGTTTATCTTTATAATATCGAAATAAAGATGGCTGCAACCCCCATATCACACACTAACAAATTGAAATCATATGTATAATCAATCGGTGAGAAAGAGCATCATATTAATGTTTATATATCCATTGTATACATGAATCTCGGCAAAGTTGGATCCTGTTTCAATCATGTCTTTGATCACATTCCTGTGGGTCAAACAAAAACACCCTAATGATTGGTTGGCAATAGAGCCTCCCACAATGCAGGCGATGGATGCAGGATGCGGTCAAAATTTCATGACCCTTGATCACATGGTTTTTGTCAAGTTCATGGAGTCAACATGTAGGCACAAGTCGGACAATTTGTAAATTATGCAATACACTTTGAAGGCGTTGAACAAGGATGGCCAGACTTGACAAAAATGATCCACTCGAACACTTATAATGGCTCAATGTACAACCTATTGAGTCCTATTGCTCATCACTCCGAGATTGGCGATGACGAGAGGTTGACCAAATCGGCAATTTATAGTCGGAACTAGGAAACGCGGAAATTTCGATTTGCTGATTCGTTGAACGCGGCACTTGTATAACTACAACCACTTAGCAACTCGGACATTTCTGAGATTCCTAGTTCCGACTAGCACATGAACGCGGCATTACTACTGCTCAACCTGAAATAAACATTATATCTCTCAATGATTCCAGTTTAATATTAGCACATTTGTTAAACATTATTGTTGTTTTGTGATGACAGTGGTTTTGATCACTGGTTTTCTTGCGTACAAAGTGACGCAAAAAAGATTACCACCTTGAAACTCCTCCCAACAGTTCCGATGTGAGCTCTCTCACCCACCTTTGAGAGGAACTAAAAAGATATCTGACAGCAGTTACTGCCCTCCATCCACATTCTCCGGGATAGTCACTGGTTTTCAATGTTCAGCCTGCTCTTTGTAAGTAAGAACGCTTGTTCATATCGTTATACATTATCACAAAAAAAACCCAGATATAACTATTTCGCAATAGCGTCGGTCTTATTGGGAAGAAAGTAACGTTAGCTAGCTAAGGCTAGCCTGCTAACGCGGGGATATGGCAGCTAAATAACATTACGCGAAGCTGCAGAGTTGGAGAACGACGTTATCTACAAATAATGTTGGCAAAACACCAAGGTCCAAGTTAAACGAAACATTAATATCGAACGAGTAGTAGTTTTAATCGAAAAAGCCTTAACATCGATAACAGCTAGCTAACGTTAGCCAGTCAGCTGTCCGTTTCCTGCGTAACGCCGGTATCTAGCTATAGTAAGTTAACGTTAGCTTAGTTAGCACGTTGACCACGGTAATGGACGCGAGCTAACTAACGAATGTACAAGGGGGGGATTGTGGTTTCAGTCTACCATCTAAGCCAAAGTAGCCATCGATAATAACTAGGTATTTTTTTCTGTTTATCTACCCAGATAGCTTTGTTAGTGCTAGCTAGCTAGCTAGCTAGCTACTCGTTTGACCCACACTAACAGTTACAGCCCAGTGTGACCCATTTATTTTCTTAACTGCCTTGCTTGTAGCCGGCTAGTTAGCATAACGACGTTAGCAGGGTAGCTAGTTTCATGGCTTGACAGACGGAGAAGGGGCAAGCCAACGTTGTTGGCTAACATTACAGTTACACACACAGCGACCTATTTTACAAGACATGCGGACCCGTTTCTTGTGTCAATGTTATCTTTTGTCCTCGATATTAATTAGCCGACCAAGAAAGCTTACTAGCCAAATCTAATTAGCCTGTTTGCTAATTGCTAGGTAGCTAGATGATGCTTCTACTGTACCCAATGATGTATAGTTATACTCCTTGCTTCTAGCTACCTTACTTGCCCTTGTTCCTGTTCACATGTAGCTAACGTTAGCCTAGCTGCGCAGTGTTGAACTGGAAACGCCGCTGTCTGAATTGGATGTACAGAGTTTCGGTCGGTCCTAAGGTTGGCTACGGACAGGTGTAACACGATTTAACGTGTCAACTAAATTCAAAAAAAAAAAATACAAATCGGGATGGAAAAACGCATTAACTGTTAACTTATACGACTAAAACCAGATATAAAGTATGTAGAAAAGATAGTGCTCATTTATTTATTTATAATATAGTCTAAGTCATCATAATAAAATCTAGACAATCAGGGAGAATTGAAAATTCCCAAAACAATGAATTTAGCAGAATATGTAAGAATCGCATGAAATTACCTTATACTGCAACATTTTCTCCCAGCTGCATGGCAGAATGTGTAGAATTGTAGGAAATTTGCTTTAAAACTGCAAACATGTCTCATGCTCCCTGCTACCCCCACCACCTAAGCCCCCTTTTCATCCAGAAAAAACCCTGATCATAACATCCACTCCTGCTTCAGTGTATTCTTTGTCAGGGTATTTCAAATCAAATTGTATTTGTCACATGCTTACTTACAAGCCCTTAACCAACAATGAAGTTTTAAGAAAAATAAGTGTTAAGTAAAAAATTGATAAATAATTAAAGAGCAGCAGTATAATAACAGTAGTGAGGCTATGTACTGGGAGTACTGGTACGGAGTCAATGTGCGGGGGCAGAGAGTAGCAGCAGCGTAAAAGAGGGGGTGGGGGGAACAATGCAAATAGTCTGGGTAGCCATTTGATCAGGAGTCTTATGGCTTGGGGGTAGAAGCTGTTAAGAAGCCTTTTGGACCTAGGCTTGGCACTCCGGTACCACTTGCCGTGCGGTAGCAGAGAGAACAGTCTATCACTAGGGTGGCTGGAGTCTTTGACAATTTTTAGGGCCTTCCTCTGACACCGCCTGGTATAGAGGTCCTGAACGGCAAGAAGCTTGGCCCCAGTGATGTACTGGGCCGTATGCACTACCCTCTGTAGTGCCTTGCGGTCGGAGGCCGAGCAGTTGCCATACCAGGCGGTGATGCAACCAGTCAAGATGTTCTCGGGTGCAGCTGTATAACTTTTTGAGGATCTGGGGACCCATGCCAAATCCTTTGTCTCCCGAGGGGGACTAGGCTTTGTCCTGATCGCTCCACGACTGGCTTGGTGTGTTTGGACCATGATAGTTTATTGGTGATGTGGACACCAAGGAACTTGAAGCTCTCAACCTACTCCACTACAGCCCCGTCGATGAGAATGGGGGCGTGCTCGGTCCTCTTTTTCCTGTAGTCCACAATCATCTCCTTTGTCTTGATCACGTTGAGGGAGAGGTTGTTATCCTGGCACCACAGGGCCAGGTCTATGACCTCCTCCTTATAGGCTGTCTTGTCGGTGATCAGGCCTACCACTGCTGTGTCGTCGGCAAACTTAATTATGGTGTTGGAGTCGTGTCTGTGCAGTCATGGGTGAACAGGGAGTACAGGAGGGGACTGAGCACGCATCCATGAGGGGCCCCTGTGTTGAGGATCAGCGTGGCAGATGTGTTGTTACCTACGCTTACCACCTGGGGGTGACCCGTCAGGAAGTTAAGGATCCAGTTGCAGAGAGCGGTGTTTATTCCCAGGGTCCTTAGCTTAGTGATGAGCTTTGAGGGCACTATGGTGCTGAGCTGTAGTCAATTATTAGCATTCTCACTTGGGTGTTCCTGTTGTTCAGGGCAGTGTGGAGTGCAATAGAGGTTGCATCATCTGTGGATCTGTTGGGGCGGTTTGAAATTTGGAGTGGGTCTAGGGTTTCTGGGATAATGGTGTTAATGTGAGCCATGACCAGCCTTTCAAAGCACTTCATGGCTACTAACGTGAGTGCTACGGGTCGGTAGTCATTTAGGCAGGTTACGTAAGTGTTCTTGGGCACAGGGACTATGGTGGTCTGCTTGAAACATGTTGGTATTATAGACTCAGACAGGGACAGGTTGAAAATGTCAGCGAAGACACTTGCCAGTTGGTCAACGCATGCTCGGAGTACACGTCCTGGTAATCCATCTGGCCCTGCGGCCTTGTGAATGTTGACCTGTTTAAAGGTCTTACTCACATTTGCTACAGAGAGCGTGATCACACTGTCGTCCGGAACAGCTGATGCTTTCATGCATGCTTCAGTGTTGCTTGCCTCGAAGCGAGCATAGAAGTAATTTAGCTCATCTGGTAGGCTCGTGTCACTGGGCAGCTTGCGGCTGTGCTTCCCTTTGTAGTCTGTAATAGTATGCAAGCCCTGCCACATCCGACGAGCGTCGGAGCCGGCGTAGTACGATTCAGTCTTAGTCCTATATTGACGCTTTGCCAGTTTGATGGTTCGTCGGAGGGCGTTGCGGGTTTTCTTATAAGCGTTCGGGTTAGAGTCCCGCTCCTTGAATGTGGCAGCTCTACCCTTTAGCTCAATGCGGATGTTGCCTGTAATCCATGGCTTCCGGTTGGGGTATGTACGTACGGTCACTGTGGGGACGACGTCATCGATGCACTTATTGATGAAGCCAGTGACTGATGTGTACTCCTCTATGCCATCGGAAGAATCCCGGAACATATTTGATTTTGTGTTCCTGCTGTTGTTTACAAATATACACAGAGACGGTGGCAGAAACATTATGTACAAAATAAGTTACAAATAACGTGAAAAAACACACACAATAGCACAATTGGTTAGGAGCCCGTAAAACGGCAGCCATCTCCTCTGGTGCCATTCTTTTGAAGGTTCTTTTTTTTTGGTCTATTTGACAGTGAGTGACAACTACAATTTATTTTGGGGTGGAAAGGTTGAATGTGCAAAGGATGTCACACTGCTTGCTTAGTGAGTACCACTTCCTCCTGATTCTGCCTATTCCTGTCTGAACTCGGGACCTCTGCCTCACGCACGTGACCGTACTCCCGCAAGCGTCTTGTCCGATCGCGCCACCTCAAAGGCTAGCTAATGAGGTGACACAGGCACGACACTTAAAGCTGAGGAGTTCACACATCCCCATGTTCTACACAGGCAGTTTACACACACCCAGTGTGGGCGGATCAGTCAGAAGGTAAGCTTAGACGTTCCTACTTAGGAGTCATGGCAAGGTGACCTATTTATTCATGCACTTGTAAAGTAGCTGTAGGTGGATATACATCACTCTAAGGTATCACTGGCTACCAGTGCCTGCTCAGTTTTGATTACTGAGCATTGCTTTGACTAATTAACAAAATAGGCCATACAAATCCTATACATTGCATTCGGAAAGTATTCAGACCCCTTCACTTTTTCTACATTTTGTTACGTTACAGCCGTATTTTAAAATTGATAAAGTTGTTTTTTACCCTCATCAATCTACAGACAATACCCCGTAATGACAAAGCAAAAAACAGGTTTTTATACATTTTTTCAAATTTCTAAAAAATAAAACCAGGAATATTACATTTACATATGTATTCAGACCCTTTACTCAGTACTTTGTTGAAGCACCTTTGGCAGCGATTACAGCCTCAAGTCTTCTTGGGTACGACGCTACAAGCTTGGCACACCTGTATTTGGGGAGTTTCTCCCATTCTTCTCTGCAGATCATCTCAAGCTCTGTCAGGTTGGATGGGGAGCATCGCTGCACAGCTATTTTCAGGTCTCTCCATAGATGTTTGATCGGGTTCAAGTCCGGGCTCTGGCTGGGCCACTCAAGGACATTCAGAGACTTGTCCGGAAGCCACTCATGCATTGTCTTGGTTGTGTGCTTAGGGTCGTTGTCCTGTTGGAAGGTGACCCTTTACCCCAGTCTGAGGTCCTGAACCTGCTCCAGAGCGCTTTCATCAAGGATCTCTCTGTACTTTGCTCTGTTCATCTTTCCCTCGATCCTGACTAGTCTCCCAGTCCATGCCGCTGAAAAACATCCCCACAACATGATGCTGCCACCGTCATGCTTCACTGTAGGGATGGTATTGGCCAGGTGATGAGCGGTGCCTGGTTTCCTCCAGACGTGACACTTGGCATTAGGCTGAACGATTTGGAATCTAATTGCGATTTTTCCCCATTGCGAGCGATTAATAGCGATTTAATTTCATGTATCCTTTTCCCCTACAAAACATAATGGATTAAATATGACCACCTGATAACATTTAGTGTGAAGTTCGTTCATAGGCTGGGTCTATTGTTAAATTAAATTTGTATGACTTGAAATTACATTTTATTGACTGTCATTACAGAAACATCTGGCTTGCCATGTGCATTTAAAATTGAAACAAAGGCATGAACTTTGTAAACACTGTGTGCAAAAGGTACAGTCTTAAGAAAAAAATAATTTTAAATTGTATGTATCTTACTGCTCCCAAGTCAGTAACATTTCACACAACTGAAACAAGGAATTTGCTTTGAAAATATTTTGTAAAATCAAAGTAAATAAAGTTATAAATAAAAAATGAGAAATGCACTTTTAATTTAGACAAACTATTTTTTATAAACGATTTGAATATTATAATATAAAATAGATGAGCCTCACTTATCTCAAGTACACAACAATAACACACCACACAGACTAAAGTTCACTACGAGTATGGCACTGCCAGCCATACTTATCCAACAGTTCTGTTCTCAGTGGCTCACAGGTTTTTTGCTAAGAAAAACTCAATATTCTGGTTTTCTGGCTTCAAGGCTGAGCGAGTGCAAGTCACAATATTCCCTCCTGTGCTAAAAAGACGCTCTGAGGGAGCGCTTGTAGCAGGTACACAAAGATACTTGCGTGCCATGGTGCACAACTGTGGGTAGCTGATCTTGTGCACCCTCCACCAAGCCAATGGATCATCTTCTCCATCAATGGTAGGAGTCATCAGGTAATTGTTTATCTCTGCCTCTGCGACATCTTCAAGATTTACAGGCAAAGAAGGAGAGGCTGAACTGGTCTTGAAAAAACTGCCAAGAGACCTCTTCGTCTTTTCCCCCAAGGACTGTGCACTTTGAGGCATCTGAACAGTTTCAGTACGAGACCTCTTCTCCTATTAGATGAAAACAACAGCCATTAGTTTTCCAGTTAGATTTTACAGAAATTTTTTGTTTTTGTGAAATACATAATTATTTACCCAATGATATGTACGTTGTGCCAAGTCTACTATCTCTGTCTTCAGACGAGTCTTGATAGCAGGGATGTTGTCTGTACTGATGTACTGTATTTTGAACCTAGGGTCCAGGAAACAGGCAACATCCAAAAGCTCCTGGATGTTTGGGTCTCCATATTTGTTATTGAGGTATGCTAGGACTTTGGTTTTTATTGATTTAGTCAGGTCAGTGTCCTCAGCATCTTCAGCCAGGACTGATGTGGCAAAAAGGTGGAGAACTGGCTTGAGGTAGGAGATGCTTACATACTCCTCTCCAGAAAGAGCATCAGTAAACTCCAGTAGAGGATGCAGTGCCTTGTGAATCGACTCCAACACGTCAATATCCTGCCAGGTTGGGATAAGGGAGCGTGCATATCGATCTCCAGACAATACCTGAGAAATGGCTTTGGCCTGTTCAAGCACTCTGGCAATCATCATTTCTTTAGAACCCCATCTTGTTGGGCACTCCGTTATGAGGTTGTGCTCAGGGAGTTTGAGCTCTCTCTGTGCCTCCGTCAGGGCTGCTTTCTTCTTCCAACTGTGGGAAAAGTGCCCCACCAGCTTCCTGCACAGTGCTGTTGCCCTTGACACTCTGTCATCTTTGAGTGCATTTTCTAAAAGAAATAAAAAGTAGTGTATTACACACAATTTGAGTTTTGATACAAGGCTCTCACTATTACACACTCAAATTAGCTGTAATTCTGAAATACACACATCCACAACACATCCTCTCTCTCTCTCTCAATTCAAAGGGTCTTTATTTGCATGTCAATTCTCTCTCTCTTTCTCTCTCTCTCTCTCTCATAAACACTAAAAAAACATGTCAAAAACAAAAACAAGAAAAGAAAAAAAATGCAGGTGGGCATTCCACCACAGACAGACATATGATATAAGCAAGTAAAATGAATTTACATATTAGAAAAGGAGTGGAAGTATGAATTTATTTAATCCCATCCGATTTATATAATATCATTTATATATATTTGTATATTCAGCTTTACTAATCGACGCATCTCTCTCTCTCGCACTCGCGCGCACACACCACACACACACACACACACAAACACACACACACACACACACACACACACACACACACACACGATAACTTACCAATGGCAAGATGTAATCTGTGGCCAAAACATTGGAGCCTCGTCCATTCATTAAGCCGCGCAGCAAGCACCATATTCGACGCGTTGTCCGTCGTGACGCAGACGTGATTCTCCTCGTGGAGATCCCAGCTGACAAGCCCTTCTCTCAGGCCGGCTGCAATATTTTCCCCTGTGTGATCGTCTGGGAAGTAGGTAGTTTGTAGGCAGCGAGCTCGGAGGTTGAAATCTTCATCAATAAAATGGACTGTAAGACTCTGGTACGGCTCAGCTGTGCGGCTTGACCACATATCAGTAGTGCTAGCAAAAAACTCCACCGTTTTAAGTTCCGCGGCGACTTTCTCTTTGCACTTTTTGTACAGCTCCGGTATGGCAGTCTGACTGAAGTATGTGCGGGAGGGTATACTGTAACGTTTATCAAGCGTATGTATTAATGCCATGAACCCAGGCTTGGTCACCGTGCTGAGAGGCATCATATCTTTGGCTATGAACTCGGTTATTGTCCGAGTGATTTCTCCGTGCCGTTTTGAATTACGTTCATACGGAGTGACACTTTCGAACATTTCTGTCAGTGATCCCTGTCTTGAGGTATTTGGCTTGTCTCGCGCACTGATGCTCGGCATTTTGGTCATACAACTGTCATGCATTGATTTGTGGTATTTTTTTAAGTGCTGAAACAGGTTTGTAGTGTTACCCCGTGAAGTAGCAATCGGAGCACGGCATGCTCTGCACAACACCTGACGCTGCTCAGCATCTTCTTTTTTAAAACCAAAATAGTTCCACACCACCGACGTGCTGTTCCTCTTCGATATTAAAGTATCAGCTGTGTCAGTTTCTGACTGTTCCGTCGAGCAAGAGGCCATTGCGCTGGACAGCATGAAAAGTCGCGTCACGTGACCACCTCAAATCGCGCACGTTGCGATTAGAAAATCGCGTTCAGTCAAATCGCGATATTATCGCGAATGCAATTAATCGTTCAGCCCTACTTGGCATTCAGGCCAAAGAGTTCAATCTTGGTTTCATCAGACCAGAGGATCTTGTTTCTCATGGTCAGAGTCCTTTAGGTGCCTTTTGGCAAACTCAAAGCGGGCTGTCGGTCCTTTTACTGAGGAGTGGCTTCGGTCTGGTCACTCTACCAGAAAGGCCTGATTGGTGGAGTGCTGCAGAGATGGTTGTCCTTCTGGAAGGTTCTCCCATCTCCACAGAGGAGATTTTAGATTGAATACATTTGGAAACATTTCTAAAAACCTGTTTTCGTTTTGTCATTATGGGGTATTGTGTGTAGATTTATAAAAAATAAATATTGAATCCATTTTAGAATAAGGCTGTAACGTAACAATGTGGAAAAAGTCAAGGGGTCTGCACTTTCCGAATGCACTGTGTATCATAATGATCTGTAACAATTGAACTGTAAATCCATTTCCTGTAGGACATTGTTAGCTTATTTTATTGTTTCAAGTACGGTTGTCACAATCCCAGTGTCCATGTCAGAAAGGAAAACACAAAGCAGACAGCTCTTTTTGGACCTTTAAAAACACAACTGCAATATTGTGTGCTATAGCTTGGAAAATAAAAATGTGATTCTGGGTGACATCAGGCTGTTTGTCTCCAACATCAGGACTGTTTTCTACAGGAAATATAGTCCGTTTCATGTTTTGTTTCCTTGCGACGATACCTCTGAGTATGGCAAGGCTGGTATAGTAACAACCCTAGTGGGTCACACTGAACTGCTTTATTAGAAAGCTAATTGACGTACAAGGCTGGAGCTGGGAGCTGCTCTGGAAATAGCTCACTTCAGCCAGCCCACATGTATACAGCCTGACGTCAAGGGCAAGCCTTTGACGGCCAGGCAGGGAGGGCCTCATTCCCCAGATTCCATGCTACACATACCGGTATCACACCCCACTTCCTGTCTGTGTTCTTTTGTACACTATGTGCTCTGGATAGAGGTTGGCCTCATCACCCTTGGCAATTTCCTACTCTACTTTTGATCACCTCCTTTTGAGACACAGCCACAGATCTAGGATCGTCTCACCTCCCCAAAATCCTAGCCTTGCTGTTTTTAAGGAGAAACATTACAAAAGGCTGATCAGTTTGGGCTTGGGAAGTGTTGATCCCTCTCCCTGGGGCTTGGATTGGCAGTAAACATGGTGTGAGTCATTGTGAAAACAAATGTTTGCTCACACTGCAACTGAATTGTCTGCTTTGAACACCGATAGTCAAGTCTTCTCAATGCTGGATGGTACTAGACATTGCTGTGGTCCATTGTCATTTTGTCTACATTACTACTTTACGCTTGTAGACAGAATTGCATATTTTATAGTCAAATAGTGAAGGTGTCTTTTTGTACGGGAACTAGATGGGTGGTGTCTGTGTCACAGCCACCACTTCGCTAGATGGTGTGACATTTGGCACACAGAGGAAGGTTCCCCTCTCTGTATTAGCAGCATAAAGAAAGACGAGCGTGACAACAGTGGAAGTCTTCAGCCTTGGTTACCGTAACTGAGACTAGCTGTGGCAGGTACAGTAACATGAGGCAAGGGTCACTACAGGGGGGGCAGGGAGCTGTCTGTGTAGCTGGCACCGGGCCTGGTTTGACCACAGGGTGCCTGTGTCTGTTGAATGGTGGTGTTGATGAGCTTGTAATGTGTTCTAGTCTGCCTGGTGTAACGGATTAGCCCATTAAAACATTTCTTTATGCCCCTGGGGCTCTGGCTGGAGTGATGGAGAGAGGGATCACTAACCTCTGGTTTGGTGCATGTGTTGGGGGGAGGAGGGGGTGCTGTGCACTCGCTGCTCCTGACATCCACTCGGCTCTCTCTCTCCACTATGTCCTCCTGTGGACACTCAAGGTAGGCCCACAGGTCTGGGATCAAATTACACCACACTTAATCATAGAGTAGCCAGCCCTCCTGGTTGACATTTTTTTGCAGAAGACCTCTATTTTGGTGGTCTCTGGTACATTCTAATGCCTTGATTCCATCTGAAATACACATCGAAATTATTGAAACTTTATCGAGTTTACCTCACAGATTGGGGAAAAAAATGGTAGTGTAGAAAGACATGACTTTACAATTTTAAATGACTGAAAATGGATGAATTTCCAATATATTGTTGTTTTGGATATTTTCTAGGCCTATATGATCAGGACTGTTTTCTAAGTAGGAGAACATTTAACCTGTCTTCTCTTGAGATGAAGTCTTATTTACTGTTTTACTGCAAGATACGCCACAATGTTTGTTCTTCAAATTATGCATTTTTATTTAAACTGGAAAATGAAGTAAATAGCCCACATTATCTTGACAAATTAATTAAAGTTACGTTTTTCCAGGTTTCTGTTCCCCACCCACACAATTTTATTTCTTCTGTCAATCACACTTTTTAAATAGGAAAAAACAACAATTAGATGTTCTAAGTCCGCAAACAATGCTTAAACCACATCAGGAGACCACTTTTAAGGTCTGGGGAAAAATCTGAGAGAGATAGATTTTTGGGTGTAGTGACCCTTTTAATTCATGTTTTTGTAGTGCACGTGAAGGTGCAGTTTGCAAAACGAATACCCGCTGGATTGATGAAAATAATCATATCATTCTGCCTGGTAAGCATAGGCTACTTTGTAGTTAACATTTTTAATTGAGAGGGATTTTGGGAAATCTTTTCCATCTACCAGAAGACTGTTTTCATTAGCATCATCGTTATGGCTACACAAAGTGGTACATGTGTGCACTGCACACGGGCGTTCTCATTGCCTCTTCAGAAAGCTGCAGGAAATTCGAAATCACTGATGCATTCTGTTCGTCTTATGATAAACTTGGGCTAATTAGTAAATGTTCAGTACATTTAGTTAATTACCTACAAAGGTCAATACTTTTTTGAATATTGTTGAATTCCATTTTAATGCCTGTATTCCGCGAGAGCCCTAATTATCATATTTGGACCAGAATGATGCTCTCCACTACCTATTGTTCCTGTAGTGATGATTCACCATCTTCATCTAATGTTTTCATAATTTAACTGCAGATAATTGCCAAAAAGCCTAGGCCTGCTACCAGTAGCCTATGCAAATTAGGGAGCCATATGAACGGCTCTCTGCGATTCGGTAGGCTACACTGACCACGACATCATAGCAAAAAACAAAACCAGGCATTTCTTTGGTGTACTTGTTCCGATGCGATACCATCGACATATAACCACATTGCGTGATTTACAGTGCACTTGGAAAGTATTCAGACCCCTTGACTTTTTCCACATTTTGTTACGTTACAGCCTTATTCTAAAATTGATTTAAATTGTTTTTTTATCATCAATCTACACACAATACCCCATAATGACAAAGCGAAAACAGATTATTAGACTTTTTTGCAAATCTATTAAAAATAAAAAACATACCTTATTTACCTAAGTATTTAGACCCTTTGCTATGAGACTCGAAATTGAGCTCAGGTGCATCCTGTTTCCATTGATCATCCTTGAGATGTTTCTACGACTTGATTGGAGTCCACCTGTGGTAATTTCAATTGATTGGACATGATTTGGCAAGACACACACCTGTCTATAAAAGGTCCCACAGTTGACAGTGCATGTCAGAGCAAAAACCAAGCCATGAGGTTGAAGGAATTGTCCGTAGAGCTCCGATACAGGATTGTGTCAAGGCACAGATCTTGGGAAGGGTACCAAAACATTTCTGCAGCACTGAAGGTCCCCAAGAACACAGTGGCCTCCATCTTTCTTAAATGGAAGAAGTTTGGAACCACCAAGACTCTTCCTAGAGATGGCCGACCGGCCAAACTGAGCAATCGGGGAGAAGGGCCTTGGTCAGGGAGGTGACCAAGAACCTGATGGTCACTCTGACAGAGCTCCAGAGTTCTTCTGTGGAGATGGGAGAACCTTCCAGAAGGACAACCATCTCTGCAGCTCTCCACCAATCAGGCCTTTATGGTAGAGTGGCCAGACAGAAGCCACTCCTCAGTAAAAGGCACATGACTGCCCGCTTGGAGTTTGCCAAAAGGCACCTAAAGGACTCTGACCATGAGAAAGAAGATTATCTGGTCTGATGAAACCAAGATTGAATTCTGGCCTGAATGCCAAGCGTCACGTCTGGAGGAAACCTGGCACCATCCCTACGGTGAAGCATGGTGGTGGCAGCATCATGCTGTGGGGATGTTTTTCAGCGGGCAGCGGGAGACTAGTCAGGATCGAGGGAAAGATGATCAGAGCACAGTACAGAGAGACCCTTGATGAAAACCTGCTCCAGAGCGCTCAGGACCTCAGACTGGGGAGAAGGTTAATCTTCCAAGAGGACAACGACCCTAAGCACACAGCCAAGACAACGCAGGATTGGCTTCGGGACAAGTCTCTGAATGTCTTTGAGTGGCCCAGTCAGAGCCCGGACTTGAACCTGATCAAACATCTATGGAGAGACCTGAAAATAGCTGTGCAGCAACGCTCCCCATCCAACCTGACAGAGCTTGAGAGGATCTGCAGAGAACAATGGGAGAAACTCCCCAAATACAGGTGTGCCAAGCTTGTAGCGTCATACCCAAGGAGACTCAAGGTTGTAATCGCAGCCAAAGGTGCTTCAACAACGTACTGAGTAAAGGGTCTGAATACATATGTAAATGTGATATTTCAGGGTTTAAAAAAATAGTACATTTGAGATACATTTAGAAAAAACGGTTTTTGCTTTGTCATTTTGGGGTATTGTTTAGATTGATGAAGGGGGGAAAAAAAACAATTACATCAATTTTAGAATAAGGCTGTAATGTAACAAAATGTGGAAAAAGTCAAGGTGTCTGAATACTTTCCGAATGAGATGTATGAATGGCAAAGGGATATAAGAGATCAAATTTATTCAGTCACCTTTTATAAACTAGTTAACAACTAGTTGTCAATCAACGCAGAGCAGCCTACTATGCGCCAAGACTCTGCGTGGCTATGTGAAACACAAAATTATCAAATGGGCCGAAATGAATGTGTGAAACAATGACAAGCTTTGGTCCAAAATAAGCCCATAGAAACGCGTTGGGCTGATTTTGGACAGATTTTTGCGAGTTAAACCTCTCGCTTCCCCTCTGCTGCGTTTTCCTGTCATCATTCGCTTTGTGACTGACCGATTTCTGTCCTCTCAATAGATTGCTAGAAGATGCTTCTAGTTTATAGCGTGCGACAGCTTGATATACAAGTATACCCCCTGGACAGGATGCTAAGTCCTAGATCTGTGCCTAAGACTTTACCCAGGACTACAGTAGCTTCTCTCTTTTCTCTATCCCTCCTGGTGCTGCACCTCCTGCTTGTCAGTGTTAATATTTAAAGAGGCGCACCGCTGCTCCTTTGTGATCTCTCCTGGAGGGACAGGAGCTGTCCCTTCTGGAACTCCTGTCTGTCGCCTCCCCAGAGATACCCGCCCGTCGTTATGGCAACAGGCATTCCCTGTTGCGTCTGTTTTGAGTGGCATCTGGAGTCTTCGATCCACAGGCTGTGATTGAATGGGCTAGGCCAACCGCTAACCCTTTGCCAGGCCATGGATGAATGACTTGATTAGAGATTTGGCTCAAGGCTACTTTCTCAAGGTGATTGGTCTTATCAAAGGATTATGATGCATGATATAGTTGTGGTGAATCTTGGTGTTGGCTGTCAATCAGAGTACACACACACGACTGCCACAGAAAGTGGCTGTCATGAATTTTATGTCTCCCTCCGTGTTAATATTAAATCCCTTGGTTCTGTCTGGTTATATGACAACTTGTTCTAAGTGCGAAGGGCGAACCATAAGGCCTAATTTGTGCGTGTTTGTATATGCATGTGCAGGCGTGCCTTTGTTCTGAAATGTATTCTCAGTAAAATAAATGAGTTACCCATCTTAAATTAAGTGAAAGTTCAAACAAAACCCTCTAGACACGGAACTTCCCTGTCTCTCCACTTAACATTAGGAAAACCCCAGTGTTATTAAAGGCCCAACACTGTCTCTTCCAGCCCGTATAGGACAGGACAGCAGACCTGGTTTCAAATTCTATTGAAATAATTATAAATTCTTCATTTGGGCTTGATTTGAGTTTGCCTTATGCAATTGAATCAATGGAAAAGTTCCCAAAGGGCAAACCCCACCCACCTGGCACTCCATGACAGGCTAAAGCAAACACTGTAGTATTTGAACCCAGGTCTGCAGGACAGGTGGTTAGGTGACCTGCCTTACCCTCTCCACCACTATCTGGCCAGGGCTGGTTAGGCGGCCCGGCCCGGGGTGCTAGCCTTATAGAAGGGACCTGATTAGATTGGTGACAGGAGATTATGACTCATTAAAAAGCTCAGGGGCAGCTGCCTGGTGACTGTCCATCCTAGCCCATTTTCCACCATAATGGCACTTTACCTGACACACTTTTCAAATGTCTAGAAATGTACATGTTTTGTGCTCTTGTAGGAAGCAATCACTCCCATATTGCTGACTATAAGTTATCTATAACTGGGCTAATAACTCACTAACTAGCAAAGGATATGAACAAAATGTGCACACGTGGTTACATGCAGCGCTTGCTTTTGATCTCAAAACAAGTGCATCTACTCAGCACCACAGCGTAAACACAGTCCAGTTCAAGGTAAATGGCACAGATCCATATATGGCAATGGTCTATTTGCATATAGGCCTACTGCAGCTCTGATTGCACTCTACACAGAGCTGTGTAGCATAACCAGTCTGAGGTGTGAGCAATAGAATCCTACTCCGAGGCGTTCTGCCTACAACAAAATCTCTCACATAGTTTGTTTTGTTTCGGTATGTTGCATTGAAAGTGGCTAATATTGCGTTGATTTTATCAAAATTGCCACAGTAAAGTGAAAAGTTGATAGTGTTAACTAAGAGGGAAAACTCTAGAAAAGTGAGTGAAGTTCAATCCCGTGCTTCTCTCCGTGGGCTGATATTTATTTTGTGCTCTGCAGAAGGGGGTAGTCTACTGGGGCTAGTCTTGGGGTACTGTGGACTCACGTAGCTTAGCGGTAACATTGGTGGACACCCCTTCAAATTAGTGGAATTCGGCTATTTCAGCCACACCCGTTGCTGACAGGTGTATAAAATCGAGCACAAAGCCATGTAATCTCCATAGAGCTCAGTGACTTTCAACTTGGCACCGTCATAGGATGCCACCTTTCCAACAAGTCAGTTTGTCAAATTTCTGCCCTGCTAGAGCTGCCCCGGTCAACTGTATGTGCTGTTATTGTGAAGTGGAAACGTCTAGGAGCAACAACTGCTCAGCCGTGAGGTGGTAGGCCACACAAGCTCACAGAACGGGACCGGCGAGTGCTGAAGCGCGTAGCGTGTAAAAAATCGTCTGTCCTCGGTTGCAACACTTACTACAGAGTTCCAAACTGCCTCTGGGAGCAACATGGCACAATAACTTTTCATCGGGAGCTTCATGAAATGGATTTCAATGGCCGAGCAGCCGCACACAAGCCTAAGATCACCATGCGCAATACCAAGCGTCGGCTGGAGTGGTGTAAAGCTCGCCGCAATTGGACTCTGGAGCAGTGGAAAAGCGTTTTCTGGAGTGAAGAATCACACTTCACCGTCTGATGGACAAATATGGGTATGCCAGGAGAACGCTACCTGCCTGAATGCATAATGCAAAATTTGGTGGAGGAGGAATAATGGTCTGGGGCTGTTTTTCATGGTTTGGGCTAGGCCCCTTAGTTCCAGTGAAGGGAAATCTTAACGCTACAGCAAACAATGACATTCTAGATGATTTTGTGGTTCGAACTTTGTGGCAAATTTGGGGAAGGCCCTTTCCTGTTTCGGCATGACAATGCCCTCAGTGCACAAAGCAAGGTCCATACAGAAATGGTTTCTCGATCGGTGTGGAAGAACTTGACTGGCCTGCATCAGTCCCTGACCTCGCCAATGCTCGTGGCTGAATGGAAGCAAGTCTCCGCAGCAATGTTCCAACATCTATTGGAAAGCCTTCCCAGAAGAGTGGAGGCTGTTATAGCAGCAAAGGGGGGACCAACTCTATATTAATGCCCATAATTTTGGAATGAGATTGTCACGAGGAGGTGTCCAAATACTTTTGGTCATGTAGTGTACTTTGACAAGTGTTGCTTGTTCCTCTTTTTCACTTTCACACCCCCTTTCAGTCATTGGGATGGGACGGTTTTCTCTCCCCCTTTCAGTCACTGGGGGTAGGTGGATTTTCACTAGTGGGTTAGTAAAGAACCTGGGATGAAACTGTGGTTGTTCTGCTTAGGATGTAAGACGTCAACAGTGACCTGGTGTTCCATTTGAAAAGCTAACAGGAAGTGGCGCTAACTGGACCTTGCCAAGGAGATTTAAATATATTATGCTATTACCTGTCCGGGAGAGCACAGTACCCCACCCTCTCATCCTGCCCAGAAGGGCCTCTGGCTCAGAGCCTTCTTTGGGTAACATTTAGGATATTTATACCTCTAGACTGACTGGGATAGTGCCTGTCCGCTGTGGTAGTCTGAACCACAATAGTCCCTAGTCTACACAAACACACAGAGCTACAGATCCAGACCCAGACTGAATCTGATCACCCAGTGTTTCTTCTGGTAATATGTAGCAGTGGGGGAAAAGGGGGGGGGACAATTGCATTGCAGGTCGGAAACATTTAAAATCAAGAGAATAAACTTTTTTTTTTTAAACAGGAGCTTTTTATGTAGAGTTGTGTTGCGAATTCCGTTCTGTGAGCGGCGAGGCAGACATAAGGCTAGCAGCCACACATTGAGTGTGTGGAGCCAGGAACTGTCCCTTTTTTGTGTGGTGCTAAAACGTTGTAATTTGTCCACGCGCAGAGCTTATGTTCCCTCTCCCCACGTGAGAATACGACACGTTGCCAAGTTTACTTTCCCTGGATAGCCTAGCTCACGCGAAAATGGCTAACATAAAAAGAGAGGTTATGATAAGGGCATAGGCTACAACATCACTGCGGAAACAGGTGTTGCGCGAGTGAAATCCCCAGTTTGGAAGGACAATAACGCGGTAGATGGTTACACAGCCTCCACGAAGTACAAGCAGGTAGGCCTGTGTGTGTTAGCCCATTTAGCTAAAGCCCATAGGGTTGAGTCCTGAGGTCCCCGTACCGAGCGGTTCGGTACGAATACGTGTACCGTTACACCCCTTTCAGATACAATTTCTATTCTATAGTCCCTACCAGCCCGACAGTGGCTACTTTGTGTTCTAAGAACCAGCCTACCAACCCGGCAGTGGCTGCTTTGTGTTCTAAGAACCGGCCTACCAACCCGGCAGTGGCTGCTTTGTGTTCTAAGAACCGGCCTACCAACCCGGCAGTGGCTGCTTTGTGTTCTAAGAACCAGCCTACCAGCCCGGCAGTGGCTGCTTTGTGTTCTAAGAACCGGCCTACCAACCCGGCAGTGGCTGCTTTGTGTTCTAAGAACCGGCCTACCAACCCGGCAGTGGCTGCTTTGTGTTCTAAGAACCAGCCTACCAGCCCGGCAGTGGCTGCTTTGTGTTCTAAGAACCGGCCTACCAACCCGGCAGTGGCTGCTTTGTGTTCTAAGAACCGGCCTACCAACCCGGCAGTGGCTGCTTTGTGTTCTAAGAACCAGCCTACCAGCCCGGCAGTGGCTGCTTTGTGTTCTAAGAACCGGCCTACCAGCCCGGCAATGGCTGCTTTGTGTTCTAAGAACCGGCCTACCAACCCGGCAGTGGCTGCTTTGTGTTCTAAGAACTGGCCTACCAGCCCAGCAGCGGCTGCTTTGTGTTCTAAGAACCGGCCTACCAGCCCGGCAGTGGCTGCTTTGTGTTCTAAGAACCAGCCTACCAGCCCAGCAGCGGCTACTTTGTGTTCTAAGAACCAGCCAACATTCTCTGAACCCTCCCCATTACCATTTCAGTTCTTTCACACAGGAATTCAGTAAACAAAACGAGGACCCCTCAAAATCAGTCAGTCACACCAGTATCACTTTCAGCCAGAGACACCTGTATGCAAATCCTCTTCGTCCAATCAGTTGACTTCATTTGGAGGCGTTGCTAGATTAGTGCAGTTAGTTTTTCTCTCTCAGCCTGTGTGCTGCTGCTGCAGGTGTGTTGCGGCAGTCCTGTCCTGCTCATGTCCTGACATGTCTCCTTTTTTATTCCCTCACATGTCATGAGCGGAGCGAGGCAGAAAAGAAACAATGGTGGGAGGGAAAGAAACCGGAGGCTCTGTACTGTCCTTGGTTGTAAACTAAGGTGTGTGTGATCCTAAATGCCTCCGGTAAGGCAGGGGGTGGGGCAGTCAATAGTACAACTTCCTGTAACTGTTTGCATTTCCCCGTGGTGACATGTCAACACGCCCACCTGCTAACGTTCTGCCCCGCTCTGCTCCTCTCTGGACTCTCACCCCAGCCCAGCCGGAACAAAAACCTTCTTGTCTTTTGAAGCGTAGTTATTTTTCCTCTCTTGTGACCCAGTAGTGGCTTCCATTTGTCCCGCACTCGTGATGAGGAGTTTTGACTCTAGTTTACTGACCAAAGACATGACTGAAACAGGAACCAATTTTCTGCAATTTATGTGGCTATATACAAATACAGTGGAGAAAAAAAGTATTTAGTCAGCCACCAATTGTGCACGTTCTCCCACTTAAAAAGATGAGAGGCCTGTAATTTTCATCATAGGTACACGTCAACTATGACAGACAATGAGGAAAAAAAATCCAGAAAATCACATTGTAGGATTTTTTATGAATTTATTTGCAAATTATGGTGGAAAATAAGTATTTGGTCAATAACAAAAGTTTCTCAATACTTTGTTATATACCCTTTGTTGGCAATGACACAGGTCAAACGTTTTCTGTAAGTCTTCACAAGGTTTTCACACACTGTTGCTGGTATTTTGGCCCATTCCTCCATGCAGATCTCCTCTAGAGCAGTGATGTTTTGGGGCTGTCGCTGGGCAACACAGACTTTCAACTCCCTCCAAAGATTTTCTATGGGGTTGAGATCTGGAGACTGGCTAGGCCACTCCAGGACCTTGAAATGCTTCTTACGAAGCCACTCCTTCGTTGCCCGGGCGGTGTGTTTGGGATCATTGTCATGCTGAAAGACCCAGCCACGTTTCATCTTCAATGCCCTTGCTGATGGAAGGAGGTTTTCACTCAAAATCTCACGATACATGGCCCCATTCATTCTTTCCTTTACACGGATCAGTCGTCCTGGTCCCTTTGCAGAAAAGCAATGCAATGCAAATAGTCTGGGTAGCCATTTGGTTAGATGTTCAGGAGTCTTATGGCTTGGGGGTAGAAGTTGTTTAGAAGCCTCTTGGACCTAGACTTGGCACTCCGATACCCAAGCAAGCCAGGATCTGTTCTAACCAGGACAGGGCTCCCTCCCCAGCTAGCCCGCCAGGACTTGTTCTAACCTGGCCAAGGCTCCCTCCCAGGCCAGGCATTCCCCTAGTCCCCTGGCCCAGCTCCCACACTGCCCTCCAGCTGGTCTGAGCCCGAGCCAGCCCCAGAGAACTAGACAGAACCACAGACTCTCTCTTTCCCCAGACACTTCCTCAGTCCCCAAGACTGGGCATGGTGCATTTCTGACACCTGCCTGCCCAACTGTGGGAGGAAGTGGTCTAAGGCTGGGAGTTGCCAGGGACTTGACGATATCACCATACTTAGGTGCCGATACGTATTGCGATTCGATCTTCCAAACATTTTTCTCACCATATGTCTGCTGCAGAGGGACGAGAGAGCCATGAGAAAACTAGTTTTGATCAGTCACGGGGAGAAAAAAAAGTGCTGAAAACAAATTTGCACGCTATGAATTAAAAATACTGGAGTTTTGGCGCAAAAATATAGCGATATTGTCAAAACTATATGATATATCGTCAAAAATATCCCGACATGTGACTCCATTTTTTTCTTCTCCCCCCAGCACTATCTAGTAGTGCTAGTTTGTATTCATTTGAAAGTCAACAAATGGCTTGTGCTATTTCAGTATCTGAACGCCTTTCCTGTTGCCTTTTGTTTCTGTAAGATTTGTCTCTGCTGACCTACCTAGTTACCCGTGCCAGGTCATCTGTGTTTCCATGTTATATACATTTACATTTTAGTCATTTAGCAGACGCTCTTATCCAGAGCGACTTACAGGAGCAATTAGTCAAGTGCCTTGCTCAAGGGCACATCGACAGATTTTTCACCTAGTCGGCTTGGGGATTAGAACCAGCCACCTTTCGGTTACTGCTTAGACCCACAATATTATCGTGACCTAAGCCCATGTTCCAGCAGATTCCTCTAGCCTAAATCTTCAGCACAGCCACCGGGCAAATAAACAACTGACATATCAGCCTATATTTGTGACAAAACCCCTGATGCCAAAACACACTCGTGTGAACCGGTGGTCCTTGCTTGTGTCACAAATGGCACCCTATTCCCTACATAGTGCACTACTTTTGAACAGGGCCCATATGGCTCTGGTCAAAAGTAGTGCACTATGTAGGGAATAGGGTGCCATTTGGGACTCAGCCTGGGTCCGTGCCAGTGGCTCAGCTGGATTTGTAGTAAAGATATGGGGGATCTGAGGAAGGGGATTAGGTCGCTGTGGTGGATATATTAGTTATTCAAACCTCCTGCTGATCCCACGTTTAACCCTGTTCAGGGATGTCGGAGGGGTAGAGAGGAGGGTTGACATGTTATCTCAGGTGGTTTAGGTTTCACTTCTCATGGATGTTAGCTAGGCTATAGCCTAGCATATATTACCTTGAAATCCCACAGCATTTATCCTTTTCACATGGAGAATATGTAAGAGACATAAAACTGGTTGCTTGGATCCTGGATGCTGATTGGATGAGCAGCGTTCCAAGTCGTGCTGTGTTGGCCGTCACAGACACACCTATGCCTGCGAACAGTTCCATCTGAAAATGATCACTGTGCCTCATAAGAATATCATGTTCATGTTGCTGTCCCAATCATCTCTTGTATTTATCTCCCCTTGCTTCCAGCCTAGCATTTAGCCTCGCTGTCTGCCTGTCCGACCTCGGAAACAATGTTTCACTTTTGAATTTCTATCTCTGTAGTACCATACATGGAGTGAACGGTGCCCAGAAGAACTTTTTCCCAGTCAGTCAAAATCGTGCATCAACATCATTATCATGGACATATCCAAATAAATGCCAATAGGAAAAAAAGCTAAAACAAACGAAAATGCAGCTAGTGTACTGTCATTCCAGGTTCAATGTTTGACGTGACTGAGTTAGCTAGCTAGCTGGCTAGCTAGCAATTGACAAGAACGTTATCCAGCCTGCGTAGCAAACATTTAGTTAAGAATGAACAACTATGCAAAAATAATTAATGACTGGGTCGCGTCTGTAGCAACATGACCAAAAGATGACCAGATTTTTGTCTGGACTATATCGCGTCATGGCGATCAACGCCATTTACCTGTGACTGTATTCATGATACAGCACTGCCTCTTACCTGTGACTGTATTCATGGTACAGCACTGCATCTTACCTGTGACTGTATTCATGGTACAGCACTGCCTCTTACCTGTGACTGTATTCATGGTACAGCACTGCCTCTTACCTGTGACTGTATTCATGGTACAGCACTGCCTCTTACCTGTGACTGTATTCATGGTACAGCACTGCCTCTTACCTGTGACTGTATTCATGGTACAGCACTGCCTCTTACCTGTGACTGTATTCATGGTACAGCACTGCCTCTTACCTGTGACTGTATTCATGGTACAGCACTGCCTCTTACCTGTGACTGTATTCATGGTACAGCACTGCCTCTTACCTGTGACTGTATTCATGGTACAGCACTGCCTCTTACCTGTGACTGTATTCATGGTACAGCACTGCCTCTTACCTGTGACTGTATTCATGGTACAGCACTGCCTCTTACCTGTGACTGTATTCATGGTACAGCACTGCCCTCTTACCTGTGACTGTATTCATGGTACAGCACTGCCTCTTACCTGTGACTGTATTCATGGTACAGCACTGCCTCTTACCTGTGACTGTATTCATGGTACAGCACTGCCTCTTACCTGTGACTGTATTCATGGTACAGCACTGCCTCTTACCTGTGACTGTATTCATGTCATGGGTACAGCACTGCCTCTTACCTGTGACTGTATTCATGGTACAGCACTGCCTCTTACCTGTGACTGTATTCATGGTACAGCACTGCCTCTTACCTGTGACTGTATTCATGGTACAGCACTGCCTCTTACCTGTGACTGTATTCATGGTACAGCACTGCCTCTTGTGCCTTATTGCATAGTTGTTAGTCGATTTAAAGTCCCATTGTAGCAGCAGGTCTCTCCTGTGGTTTAGCCGTCCAGGCAGTCTTTCTCACTGGCACACGTCCCACTGCTGATAATACCAGCCTATTAAATGTGACCTGTCAAACACAGAATTCACTCACCGCTGATTCCCTTACTAACATGCAAATAAAGCTCAGTCCCATTATTTCACCATCAGTCACTTGTTTTGTAATTAGTCTAGGACTCTTTTTGTTTTACGCTCTGTCTGAAACGCGCACACACGGCTGCTTTGCCATCAAATCTAACCTAGTTGTTTTCCCGAGCCAAGCTTTACAACGGTGCCCCTGGCTGCACTCCCATCCCTGCCATTATCTGTTGGGTTTGTTCTCTCTGTTCTCTGATACTGGGCTCATTCTCACACTCTATACACCACTACTAGTGCTGAGCGATTTGTGCTTTTTGAGGTCGGTACGATTTTGGTTCGATTATGAACAAATTATCACAGATCTCTGTTTCAATGTATTATTTTTAGACATGAAATGCACTATGCATTGTGGGTTGAATGCTGTAACACAGATTAAAACTGTTAATAAAAGTCCCATGTTGGTAATAACTGCCCATTTTACTGCTTATAACTTATTAACCATATTTTATTCACATTACTTGAATAAAATATTTCAGTTGTGTATTTTACGTTTGTTTTATTTGATGACTTTATTATTTAATTCCAAGTCATCTCTATAGAGCTGCTGCCTATACTGTCTGACAATCACTATTTTAGGTCTTCAAATAAATAAGGCATACTTTTATGACTGCTGAATACCAACTATCAGTCACTTAGATCATGTATTTTCAGGTAGAGATACCTCATGATGTAACTGCTCTCTATCCCTCTCAATCATGCTTTCTTCTCCCCTTCTCCGGACAAGTAGGTGCAATGGATTATGGTCATTGTGTAGTTAACATTTCCTATGTAGAATATTGGCCTGTTGGAAACAACTCCCTACTACATCGCACAGTTCGGGCTTGATCTGATTTATCTAGAGAAACTGCAGTGAGAAAATGAACATTGAGCTCACAGAAGAACAAAAAAAACAAAATGGAATTCTAATAATTGAACCTACGTCAAATTACCGAAATGTAGTTTAATCGCTCAGCACTAGCCACTATCCTCCCACAGTTGTATTTTTGTATTTCTTTTTCACTCTCCCTTCCCTCTGTCACAGTGTGTGATATTGCGCTTAGAGTGGCCAGCTGATTGGGGCCGATGGGTCTAATATACTCTCCCTATCAGCTCTCACACGCCCTGCCCGGCAGTGTCGTACAGTACAGGCCCACCATGGGAACACGTGACGGGGCTGGGCCTAGATGTCGAGCAGGGCACCAAGAGGAGACTCTCCCTGTGTCTCTGGGCCTAGATGTCGAGCAGGGCACCAAGAGGAGACTCTCCTTCTGTCTCTGGGCCTAGATGTCGAGCAGGGCACCAAGAGGAGACTCCCTCTGTCTCTGGGCCTAGATGTCGAGCAGGGCACCAAGAGGAGACTCTCCCTCTGTCTCTGGGCCTAGATGTCGAGCAGGGCACCAAGAGGAGACTCTCCCTGTGTCTCTGGGCCTAGATGTCGAGCAGGGCACCAAGAGGAGACTCTCCCTCTGTCTCTGGGCCTAGATGTCGAGCAGGGCACCAAGAGGAGACTCTCCCTCTGTCTCTGGGCCTAGATGTCGAGCAGGGCACCAAGAGGAGACTCTCCCTCTCTGTCTCTGGGCCTAGATGTCGAGCAGGGCACCAAGAGGAGACTCTCCCTCTCTGTCTCTGGGCCTAGATGTCGAGCAGGGCACCAAGAGGAGACTCTCCCTCTGTCTCTGGGCCTAGATGTCGAGCAGGGCACCAAGAGGAGACTCTCCCTCTGTCTCTGGGCCTAGATGTCGAGCAGGGCACCAAGAGGAGACTCTCCCTCTGTCTCTGGGCCTAGATGTCGAGCAGGGCACCAAGAGAGACTCTCCCTCTCTGTCTCTGGGCCTAGATGTCGAGCAGGGCACCAAGAGGAGACTCTCCCTCTCTGTCTCTGGGCCTAGATGTCGAGCAGGGCACCAAGAGGAGACTCTCCCTCTGTCTCTGGGCCTAGATGTCGAGCAGGGCACCAAGAGGAGACTCTCCCTCTGTCTCTGGGCCTAGATGTCGAGCAGGGCACCAAGAGGAGACTCTCCCTCTGTTTCTGGGCCTAGATGTCGAGCAGGGCACCAAGAGGAGACTCTCCCTGTGTCTCTGGGCCTAGATGTCGAGCAGGGCACCAAGAGGAGACTCTCCCTCTGTCTCTGGGCCTAGATGTCGAGCAGGGCACCAAGAGGAGACTCTCCCTCTGTCTCTGGGCCTAGATGTCGAGCAGGGCACCAAGAGGAGACTCTCCCTCTCTGTCTCTGGGCCTAGATGTCGAGCAGGGTACCAAGAGGAGACTCTCCCTCTCTCTGGGCCGAGCTGCCTATGTCTCAGAGGCTGCGTCCCAAACGGCTCGCTATTCCCTTTATGCTGCACTACTTCTGACCGATACCACAGGGAATAGGGTACCGTTTGGGACAGAGCCAGGGCATCGGACTCTCAGCTAGGCCCCAGTACTGCAAGTTTACTCACTCACTGACTTATCTCCCAGTTTAGCTTCCGCAGACAAGGGGGGGTTGATGTGCAACCTAGCTGTCCTTTCTCAGAATATGTGTGGGTAGTTTAGTGGTTGTGTGTGTGTGTGTGTGTGTGTGTGTGGTGGTGTTGACTGACTTGTGTTTTGTAATGTTTTTCCGAGGTTCATATAGGCTAAGCCCACTATGCCTATCTCTAGGCATCAGGTGAAGGAAAATACTTAATGTAGCTAGTTGAACTATTTCTTAGTGCTGAGTGGACACACAATGTGTACCCAACAACATTCAGTCCAGCTGGAAAACAAAGGGAGGTGTTGGTACTCCCAACAGGGAAGTGGTTGTAGGGTATGTGGAACACAGCAGGAGAACTGATTAGCTTGTGACCTTTTGTGTTCTCCTTCATTAGGACTTGTGCAGGAGCTGTGAGGTAATGACGAATAATCATGACACTTTATGCTAATCACATAGCCTAATCATGCAAATCATAAAGTAGCCTAATTTTATAGAAGTTGTAGGTTAGAAAAAAAGAATGAAGCGCTCCTAACTCAGTTGACCTGAATGTGGCCTAGACCTAAATGGGTCCCTTGTTGGCATTTGTTTTGTGTGTAGGCCTAGCTGTGTGTTTGTTGGATAGTTCCGTTTTTTTTTTTTTGTTGGTTGAAATTACTTGACGGAATTTGACCAATATTGACTATTTTATTATATTGGTGTAGGCCTACATCTGTCAATTACTCATGGTTAGGCTACACGATTATGCCTGATAGCAGTCAGTTTCACACTCACACAGACACAGTGTTCATTTCCGTGTTGTATTTCCTGTGTGGTAACAAACACATTGTCTGAGTTGGTGTGTTTACTCAGTCCTCCATCTGGGCTGACAGCTGGCTGTAATTGCAGAAGGACTAGTTTGCAAATATGGTAGAGTTATTTGCATGAGTTCCCTGCAGCGTTGCGGAAGCAGGGCTGGTCTGGCCTTACCACAATGTCCCTGCTGTGGGCTATTCCTTTAGCTAGTGCTACTCACAGAGACAGGCTATAACTGGGGATGTTCCTTTAGCTAGTGCTACTCACAGAGACAGGCTATAACTGGGGATGTTCCTTTAGCTAGTGCTACTCACAGAGACAGGCTATAACTGGGGATGTTCCTTTAGCTAGTGCCACTCAGAGAGACAGGCTATAACTGGGGATGTTCCTTTAACTAATGCCACTCAGAGAGACAGGCTGTAACTGGGGATGTTCCTTTAGCTAGTGCCACTCAGAGAGACAGGCTATAACTGGGGATGTTCCTTTAGCTAGTGCTACTCACAGAGACAGGCTATAACTGGGGATGTTCCTTTAGCTAGTGCCACTCAGAGAGACAGGCTATAACTGGGGATGTTCCTTTAACTAATGCCACTCAGAGAGACAGGCTATAACTGGGGATGTTCCTTTAGCTAGTGCTACTCACAGAGACAGGCTATAACTGGGGATGTTCCTTTAGCTAGTGCCACTCAGAGACAGGCTATAACTGGGGATGTTCCTTTAACTAATGCCACTCAGAGAGACAGGCTATAACTGGGATGTTCCTTTAGCTAGTGCACTCGAGAGACAGGCTATAACTGGGGATGTTCCTTTAACTAATGCCACTCAGAGAGACAGGCTATAACTGGGGATGTTCCTTTAGCTAGTGCCACTCAGAGAGACAGGCTATAACTGGGGATGTTCCTTTAGCTAGTGCCACTCAGAGAGACAGGCTATAACTGGGGATGTTCCTTTAGCTAGTGCCACTCAGAGAGACAGGCTATAACTGGGGATGTTCCTTTAACTAATGCCACTCAGAGAGACAGGCTATAACTGGGGATGTTCCTTTAACTAATGCCACTCATAGAGACAGGCTATAACTGGGGGGCATCTCAACGATGCGATTGGCTTCCTGTCCTTTCCTCCATGTTCACTGAGATTAATTTGGGACTATTGAGACACAGCTAGGGGACTATTAGGGAGAGAGGACCTTGACACATGTAAGTCTATATGCTGACTGAATGGAAGTTAATGCTAATACCACTTAGCTATGAAGGATGCTACTTAGCTGGCGAGTAGAGCCCAACTCCTGTAGACTCATGTTTGGAGGCACTCCAAGTGGTGGGACATCTTTTATAGGCTGTGTCTAGTCTATAGGCTGTGTTTTGAGACGTTGTGCAGTTTCTACTTCCCTTGTCTGTCACTCTCCACACACATTGTCCTGTAGTCATATTTGGTCTGTCTATCTGTGTCGCAGTGCCCTAATGCTTAGTGCTGTTTGGAGCTGGTAATTAAAGGCTAAGGGAGAAATGCACTCTCAGAGAACTAGTGGCTCCTTTGAACAGTGGCACTGTTTCTGGCACCAGCTAAAGAAGGTACAGTGAGGGAAAAAAGTATTTGATCCCCTGCTGATTTTGTATGTTTGCCCACTGACAAAGAAATTATCAGTCTATAATTTTAATGGTAGGTTTATTTGAACAGTGAGAGACAGAATAACAACAACAAAATCCAGAAAAATGCATGTCAAAAATTTTATAAATTGATTTGCATTTTAATGAGGGAAATAAGTATTTGACCCCCTCTCAATCAGAAAGATTTCTGGCTCCCAGGTGTCTTTTATACAGGTAACGAGCTGAGATCAGGAGCACACTCTTAAAGGGAGTGCTCCTAATCTCAGCTTGTTACCTGTATAAAAGACACCTGTCCACAGAAGCAATCAATCAATCAGATTCCAAACTCTCCACCATGGCCAAGACCAAAGCGCTCTCCAAGGATGTCAGGGACAAGATTGTAGACCTACACAAGGCTGGAATGGGCTACAAGACCATCGCCAAGCAGCTTGGTGAGAAGGTGACAACAGTTGGTGCGATTATTTGCAAATGGAAGAAACACAAAATAACTGTCAATCTCCCTCGGCCTGGGGCTCCATGCAAGATCTCACCTCGTGGAGTTGCAATGATCATGAGAACGGTGAGGAATCAACCGAGAACTACACGGGAGGATCTTATCAATGATCTCAAGGCAGCTGGGACCATAGTCACCAAAAAAACAATTGGTAACACATTACGCCGTGAAGGACTGAAATCCTGCAGCGCCCGCAAGGTCCCCCAGCTCAAGAAAGCACATATACATGCCCTTCTGAAGTTTGCCAATGAACATCTGAATGATTCAGAGGAGAACTGGGTGAAAGTGTTGTGGTCAGATGAGACCAAAATGGAGCTCTTTGGCATCAACTCAACTCGCCGTGTTTGGAGGAGGATGAATGCTGCCTATGACCCCAAGAACACCATCCCCACCGTCAAACATGGAGGTGGAAACATTATGCTTTGTGGGTGTTTTTCTGATAAGGGGACAGGACAACTTCACCGCATCAAAGGGACGATGGACGGGGCCATGTACCGTCAAATCTTGGGTGAGAACCTCCAGGGCATTGAAAATGGGTTGTGGATGGGTATTCCAGCATGACAATGACCCCAAACACACGGCCAAGGCAACAAAGGAGTGGCTCAAGAAGAAGCACATTAAGGTCATGGAGTGGCCTAGCCAGTCTCCAGACCTTAATCCCATAGAAAATCTGTGGAGGGAGCTGAAGGTTCGAGTTGCCAAACGTCAGCCTCGAAACCTTAATGACTTGGAGAAGATCTGCAAAGAGGAGTGGAACAAAATCCCTCCTGAGATGTGTGCAAACCTGGTGGCCAATTACAAGAAACGTCTGACCTCTGTGATTGCCAACAAGGGTTCTAAGTCATGTTTTGCAGAGGGGTCAAATAATTATTTCCCTCATTAAAATGAAAATCAATTTATAACATTTTTTACATGCGTTTTTCTGGATTTTTTTGTTATTATTCTGTCTCTCACTGTTCAAATAAACCTACCATTAAAATTATAGACTGATCATGTCTTTGTCAGTGGGCAAACGTACAAAATCAGCAGGGGATCAAATACTTTTTTCCCTCACTGTAGATGGAAAATCTAATCAAATTGTGTTTGTCACATGCGCCGGATACAACAGGTGTAGACTTTACCGTGAAATGGTTGCTTACGAGCCCTTAACCAACGTTGCAGAATTAAAAACATTAGAAGAAAATTAATAACGAGGAATAAAATGCACAATCATGGAGCTATATACAGGGAGTACCAGTTCAATGTGCAGGGACACAAGGTATTTCAGCTAGATATGTACATAAAGGCAGGTACCAGAAGGCGAGACCGCGACTGAGGGAGGAGGGGTTGGTGATTTAGATTTTTGTTTTTAAGACTGCCCCTCTTATTGGCACTAGGTGAGAGGAGACGAGAGAGTCATGGAGACAGAGGGCGAGAGAGCCAGTGAAGGACAGATGGGGAAAGGAAGGTTGGTTTTAGCCTCAAACGTAGCCCTGTCTTTGGCTCAGAGTGAGAGATTGAGAGGCACCGCTCGCTTCCTCTGTCTGTAGAGAAGGTGAGCAAGGCAAAGTGAGTCGGTTTGTCCTGTTCTTGGCTCAGAGTGAATGAGTGGGCGAGACGACTGCACTACACTGGCGCCACGACAGACTGAGGAAGATATGAGGAGAGCTAGAGTTACAGTTGAAGTTGGAAGTTTACATACACTTAGGTTGGAGACAGTAAAACTTGTTTTTCTACCACTCCACAAATTTCTTGTTAACAAACTATAGTTTTGGCAATTCGGTTAGGACATCTACTTTGTGCATGACACAAGTAATTTTTCCAACAATTGTTTACAAACAGATTATTTCACTTATAATTCACTGTATCACAATTCCAGTGGGTCAGAAGTTTACATACAGTCGTGGTCAAAAGTTTTGAGAATGACACAAATACGAATTTTCACAAAGTCTGCTGCCTCAGTGTTGATGATGGCAATTTGCATATACTCCAGAATGTCATGAAGAGTGATCAAATGAATTGCAAAGTCCCTCTTTGACATGAAAATGAACTTAATCCCCAAAAAACATTTCCACTGCATTTCAGCCCTGCCACAAAAGGACCAGCTGCCATCATGTCAGTGATTCTCTCGTTAACACAGGTGAGAATGTTGACGAGGACAAGGCTGGAGATCACTCTGTCATGCTGATTGAGTTAGAATAACAGACTGGAAGCTTTAAAAGGAGGGTGGTGCTTGAAATCATTGTTCTTCCTCTGTTAACCATGGTTACCTGCAAGGAAACACGTGCCATCATCATTGCTTTGCACAAATAGGGCTTTACAGGCAAGCATATTGCTGCTAGTAAGATTGCACCTAAATCAACCATTTATCTGATCATCAAGAACTTCAAGGAGAGAGGTTCAATTGTTGTGAAGAAGGCATCATGGCGCCCAAGAAAGTCCAGCAAGCGCCAGGACTGTCTCCTAAAGTGGATTCAGCTGCGGGATCTGGGCACCACCAGTGCAGAGCTAGCTCAGGAATGGCAGCAGGCAGGTGTGAGTGCATCTGCACGCACAGTGAGGCGAAGACTTTTGGAGGATGGCCTGGTGTCAAGAAGGGCAGCAAAGAAGCCACTTCTCTCCAGGAAAAACATCAGGGACAGACTGATATTCTGCAAAAGGTACAGGGATTGGACTGCTGAGGACTGGGGTAAAGTCATTTTCTCTGATGAATCCCCTTTCCGATTGTTTGGGGCCATCTGGAAAACACCTTGTCCGGAGAAGACAAGGTGAGCGCTACCATCAGTCCTGTGTCATGCCAACAGTAAAGCATCCTGAGACCATTCATGTGTGGGGTTGCTTCTCAGCCAAGGGAGTGGGTTCACTCACAATTTTGCCTAAGAACACAGCCATGAATAAAGAATGGTACCAACACATCCTCCGAGAGCAACTTCTCCCAACCATCCAAGAACAGTTTGGTGATAACCAATGTCTTTTCCAGCCTGATGGAGCACCTTGCCATAAGGCAAAAGTGATGACTAAGTGGCTCGGGGAACAAAACATCGAAATTTTGGGACCATGGCCAGGAAACTCCCCAGACCTTAATCCCATTGAGAACTTGTGGTCGATCCTCAAGAGGCGGGTGGACAAACAAAAACCCACAAATTCTGACAAACTCCAAGCATTGGTTATGCAAGAATGGGCTGCCATCAGTCAGGATGTGGCCCAGAAGTTAATTGACAGCATGCCAGGGTGGATTGCAGAGGTCTTGAAAAAGAAGGATCAACACTGCAAATATTGACTCTTTGCATAAACTTAATGTAATTTTCAATAAAAGCCTTTGACGCTTGTGGAATGCTTGTAATTATACTTCAGTATACCATAGTAACATCTGATAAAAATATATCATAACACTGAAGCAGCGAACTTTGTGAAGACCAATACTTGTGTCATTCTCAAAACTTTTGACCACGACTACACTAAGTTGACTGTGCCGTTAAACAGCTTGGAAAATTCTAGAAAATGATGTCATGGCTTTAGAAGCTTCTGATAGGCTAATTGACATCATTTGAATCAATTGGATGTGTACCTGTGGATGTATTTCAAGGCCTACCTTCAAACTCAGTGCCTCTTTTCTTGACATCATGGGAAAATCTAAAGAAATCAGCCAAGACCTCCACAATGTGTAGACCTCCACAAGTCTGGTTCATCCTTGGGAGCAATTTCCAAACGCCTGAAGGTACCACGTTCATCTGTACAAACAATAGTACGCAAGTATAAACATCATGGGACCACGCAGCCATCATACCACTCAGGAAGGAGATGCGTTCTGTCTTCTAGAGATGAATGTACTTTGGTGCGAAAAGTGCAAATCAATCCCAGAACAACAGCAAAGGACCTTGTGAAGATGCTGGAGGAAACAGGTACAAAAGTATCTATATCCACAGTAAAACGAGTCCTGTATCGACACAACCTGAAAGGCCGCTCAGCAAGGAAGAAGCCACTGCTCCAAAACCGCCATAAAAAAGCCAGACTACGGTTTGCAACTGCACATGGGGGCAAAGATCATACTTTTTGGAGAAATGTCCTCTGGTCTGATGAAACAAAAATAGAACTGTTTGGGCATAATGACCATTGTTATGTTTGGAGGAAAAATGGAGTGGCTTGCAAGCCGAAGAACACCATCCCAACCGTGAAGCACGGGGGTGGCAGCATCATGCTGTGGGGTTGCTTTGCTGCAGGAGGGACTGGTGCACTTCACATAATAGATGGCATCATGAGGAAGGAAAATTAGGCGGATATATTGAAGCAACATCTCAAGACATCAGTCAGGAATTTAAAGCTTGGTCGCAAATGGGTCTTCCAAATGGACAATGACCCCAAGCATACTTCCAAAGTTGTGGCAAAATGGCTTAAGGACAACAAAGTCAAGGTATTGGAGTGGCCATCACAAAGCCCTGACCTCAATCCTATAGAAAATGTTTGGGCAGAACTGAAAAAGCGTGTGCGAGCAAGGAGGCCTACAAACCTGACTCAGTTACACCAGCTCTGTCAGGAGGAATGGGCCAAAATTCACCCAACTTATTGTGGGAAGCTTGTGGAAGGCTACCCGAACGTTTGACCCAAGTTAAATAATTTAAAGGCAATGCTACCAAATACTAATTGAGTGTATGCAAACTTCTGACCCACTGGGAATGTGATGAAATAAATAAAAGCTGAAATAAATAATTCTCTCTACTATTATTCTGACATTTCACATTCTTAAAATAAAGTGGTGATCCTAACTGACCTAAAACAGGGAATTTTTACTAGGATTAAATGTCAGGAATTGTGAAACTGAGTTTAAATGTATTTGGCTAAGGTGTATGTAAACTTCTGACTTCAACTTTATCTATTTCATTTACTTTGGCAATGTGAACATATGTTTCCCATGCCAATAAAGCCCACTGAGTTGTATTAGCCCTATGGGGAAAGGAGAAGCTAGATGAATGGTCCCACAGAGAATAGGAGAGAATGAATGCAGTAAAGAGATGGGAGACCTGGAAAGGAGATGGCTGAGTGAGGGATGGAAATAGAAGGAGAAAGACTGAGGGAGAGTCTCAGAGGTGGAAGGGGGAGCGTGGGACTGTGAAAGTTGGCTGGTGTGAAACCCTGCCAACCCATAATCCTCACCTTGTGACTACTGCCTTAGACACTGCTGCCGAGGTCTCCCCCACCCTCTCCCCTCTCTCTCCCCACTGCCCTCTCCCCACTGCCCTCTCCCCCCACCCTCCAACCCCTCTCTCTCCCCACTGCCCTCTCCCCCCACCCTCCAACCCATCTCTCTCCCCCACCCTCCAACCCCTCTCTCTCCCCACTGCCCTCTCCCCCCACCCTCCAACCCATCTCTCTCCCCACTGCCCTCTCCCCACTGCCCTCTCCCCCCACCCTCCAACCCCTCTCTCTCCCCACTGCCCTCTCCCCCCCACCCTCCAACCCCTCTCTCTCCCCACTGCCCTCTCCCCCCACCCTCCAACCCATCTCTCTCCCCCCCCACCCTCCAACCCCTCTCTCTCCCCACTGCCCTCTCCCCCCACCCTCCAACCCATCTCTCTCCCCCCCACCCTCCAACCCATCTCTCTCCCCACTGCCCTCTCCCCTCTCCCCCCACCCTCCAACCCCTCTCTCTCCCCTCTCCCCCACCCTCCAACCCATCTCTCTCCCCCCCACCCTCCAACCCATCTCTCTCCCCCCACCCTCCAACCCATCTCTCTCCCCCCCACCCTCCAACCCCTCTCTCTCCCCACTGCCCTCTCCCCTCTCCCCCCACCCTCCAACCCCTCTCTCCTCCCCTCTCCCCTCTCCCCCCACCCTCCAACCCCTCTCTCTCCCCCTCTCCCCCCACCCTCCAACCCTCTCTCCTCCCCACTGCCCTCTCCCCTCTCCCCCCACCCTCCAACCCCTCTCTCTCCCCCACTGGCCCTCATCCCCTCTCCCCCCACCCTCCAACCCCTCTCTCTCCCCACTGCCCTCTCCCCTCTCCCCCCACCCTCCAACCCCTCTCTCTCCCCCACTGCCCTCTCCCCCCACCCTCCAACCCATCTCTCTCCCCACTGTCCTCTCCCCTCTCCCCCCACCCTCCAACCCCTCTCTCTCCCCACTGCCCTCTCCCCCCACCCTCCAACCCATCTCTCTCCCCACTGTCCTCTACCCTCACCATCCACCCCCTCTCTCCTCACCCTCCACCCCCTCCCCTCCCCTCCCCTCCCCTGGACTCGGTCACGTAGTCTGTGTGAGTACACAGCGGTAGCTACTAGCCAGTTTGGTGGCTGGTTTCAGCCGGTTAGAGGTGAGGGCAGGCCTTACATGATTTGTGAGAGGCTCTCTTGAAGCCAAGAGCTCATGGGTGTCTGTCTGTCTTCATTATCAGGCTGTGTGTGTGGCTGGAAACAGAGTAATAAATAATGGGTCATTATAACGCCTTAGTACAAAGCTGATAATGGCTCTGATAATAGGTTTAATAGCCTCAACGTGTGGAGACATATTTCTGCTGTAATGAGTTTTACCATTTTCTCCAACCGGTGCTTTTAGATTTGTCTAACTAGTCTTGCTCTTTAAGAACTTCAATGGTGCCTTGCTAAAGGGTGACTGTGTTGTCTTGTCTATTTGAGTTTACCTAACTACATTTTTCCCCCTCCCTCTCTCCTCTTCTCTCCTGTCTCCCTCCCCCTCTCCTTCTCTCTCTCTCTCCATTCTCGGCAGTGTTTCTGTGTTGATTTGGACCATACATATATGGCGTATGTGAGCGTCAGTGGAGACTTCTGCCAGGCACAGCACCTCGCCTTCGTGGACAAGTGAATCGTCCGCCCCCCTCGGGACTACGCTACCCAGAAGCCCCCCTGAAGCCAGCACACTGGGAACCCCTGTCTCCTCCAACAGTCCCCTAGGATATCGCGTAGTCCAAGGCCAGATTGCCCAGCTCTGTCCCCTGAGCGGCCAATAAGGAAACTGCCTAGTTCTCTTCTACTTGCTGCTTTCTCTCCCAGAAGCCAATCACATACCACTCTCCTGAATGGGGTAAAATCTGAATGTCCGATTGGATGACTGGTGGATAGTCTCTGCATACATTTTTTTGTTTGTTTATTTTTTGTAAAATATTTTTTCCATCCCCCTGTGGAGTCTTGTGGACTAGATCATCCAGTTTTTTGTTACCCCTCTTTTTATGTAAACCTTCCTGTAGCTATCCACCTGTGTTACCCACATCCTCCTCCACCTCTTCCCTTCGTTGACATCTTTTTATTGTTTTTTTTTAACCTACAGAATTCTACTACAAGTCCTTGCTGACATTAGAGCCAAAAGTAGTCATCCTTTTTGTACCTGATATTCTAAGTATTTCATTGTAATTGTTTTCAAAGCCGTCTCGCCAACATGAACCGCCCTGCTGCAGTGGAGATTACCTACGAGGGCATGAGGTTCCTCATCACACACAACCCCACCAACGCCACGCTCAACAAGTTCACTGAGGTGAGGCCGCCACGCTGTGTGTGCGTGTATAACCAATTCAACACTCGAGTTCACTGTGGAGAAACTTGCACATACAGTACCAGTCAAAGGTTTGGACACACCTACTCGTTCAAGGGTTTTTCCTTTGTTTTACTATTTTCTAAGTTGTAGAATAATAGTGAAGACATCAAAACTATGAAATAACACACATGGAATCATGTAGTAACCAAAAAAGTGTCAAACAAATCAAAATATATTTTTGATTCTTCAAAGTAGCCACCCCTTTGCCTTGATGATAGCTTTGCATTCTCTCAACCAGCTTCACCTGGAATGCTTTTCCAACAGTCTTGAAGGAGTTCCCACATATGCTGAGCACTTGTTGGCTGCTTTTCCTTCACTCTGCGGTCCAACTCATTCCAAACCATCTCAATTGGGTTGAGGTCGGGTGATTGTGGAGGCCAGGTCATCTGATGCAGCACTCCATCACTCTCCTTCTTAGCCAAATAGCCCTTACACAGCATGGAGGTGTGTTTTGGGTCATTGTCCTGTTGAAAAACAAATGATAGTCCCACTAAGCACAAACCAGATGGGATGGCGTATCGCTGCAGAATGCTGTGGTAGCCATGCTGGTTAAGTGTGCCTTGAATTCTAAATAAATCACACAGTGTCACCAGCAAAGCACCCCACACACCATAACACCTCCTCCTCCATTCTTTACGGTGGGAACTACACATGCGGAGATCATCTTTTCACCTACTCTGCGTCTCACAAAGACACGGCGGTTGGAACCAAAAATCTCAAATTTAGACTCATCAGACCAAAGGACAGATTTTCACCAGTCTAATGTCCATTGCTCGTGTTCCTTGGCCCAAGCAAGTCTCTTCTTATTGGTGTCCTTTAGTAGTGGTTTCTTTGCAGCAATTCGACCATGAAGGCCTGATTCACGCAGTCTCCTCTGAACAGTTGATGTTGAGATGTGTCTGTTGCTTGAACTCTGAGGTGCAGTTCATTGCCGATTTCTGAGGCTGGTAACTCTAATGTAACTCTGGGTCTTCCTTTCCTGTGGCGGTCCTCAAGAGAGCCAGTTTCATCATAGCACTTGATGGTTTTTGCGACTGCACTTGCAGAAACTTTCAAAGTTCTTGAAATTTTCTGGGTTGACTGACCTTCATGACTTAAAGAAATGATGTTGTTCCTCTTTCATTATTTGAGCTGTTCTTGCCATAATATGGATATGTCCTGTATACCACCACTGCCTTGTCACAACACAACGGATTGGTTAAAAATTAACTTTTAACAAGGCACACCTGTCAATTTAAATTCATTCTAGATGACTACCTCATGAAGCTGGTTGAGAGAATGCCAAGAGTGTGCAAAGTTGTGATCAAGGCAAAGGGTGGCTACTTTGAAGAATCTCAAATATAAAATATATTTTGATTTGTTTAACACTTTATTTGGTTACTACATGATTCCATATGTGTTATTTCATAGTTTTGATGTCTTCACTATCATTCTACAATGTAGAAAAAAATTAAGAAAAACCCTGTACATCTGATTACATGCATCAATAACCTCACCAATGTAGCCTATAACAAACTCACCTCAACCTACAATTAAACACATATTTTAGAGTACAAAATTGACCCTCTCTCCATCCCTCTCTCCCTACCCCTCTCTCTCCCCTACCTCTTGCTCTCTTTCTCTCTATCTCTCCTACTTCTTGCTCTCTTTCTCTCTCTCTCCCCCACCTCTCTTGCTATCTTTCTCTCTCTCCCCCTACCTCTTGCTATCTTTCTCTCTCTCTCTCCTACCTCTTGCTATCTTTCTCTCTCTCCCCCCTACCTCTTGCTATCTTTCTCTCTCTCCCCCCCCACCTCTCTCGCTATCTTTCTCTCTCTCCCCCCCACCTCTCTCGCTATCTTTCTCTCTCTCCTCTCCCCCACCTCTCTTGCTATCTTTCTCTCTATCCCCCTACCTCTTGCTCTCTTTCTCTCTCTCTCTCTCTCCTACCTCTTGCTATCGTTCTCTCTCTCCCCCTACCTCTTGCTATCTCTCTCTCTCTCCCCCACCTCTCTCGCTATCTTTCTCTCTCTCCCCCCCCCACCTCTCTCGCTATCTTTCTCTCTCTCTCCCCCACCTCTCTTGCTATCTTTATCTCTCTCCCCCTACCTCTTGCTCTCTTTCTCTCTCTCTCTCTCTCCTACCTCTTGCTATCTTTCTCTCTCTCCCCCTACCTCTTGCTATCTCTCTCTCTCTCTCTCTCTCTCTCCTACCTCTTGCTACCTTTCTCTCTCTCCCCCCTCACCTCTCTTGCTATCTTTCTCTCTCTCTCTCCCCCTACCTCTTGCTATCTTTCTCTCTCTCTCTCCCCCTACCTCTTGCTATCTTTCTCTCTCTCTCTCCTACCGCTTGCCATCTTTCTCTCTCTCTCTCCCCCCACCTCTCTTGCTATCTCTCTTTGTCGCTATCTTCCTATCTCAGGAGCTGAAGAAGTTTGAGGTGAACACGCTGGTGAGAGTGTGTGACGCCACCTACGACAAGGTCCCAGTGGAGAAGGAGGGAATCCAAGTTGTGGTAAGGATAACAAACGCACACACTCCCAGAGAGGAGAGCAGTCAGAATTTCTACTGAACCAAAACAGGATCCCTTTGTTTCCTTCCGAGGAATTGAGGGTAGTTAGATTCACTTTGCCCCTCTCTGGAGAACTTCTGTTAGTCCGTCTGTTCCACTGTCCTCAACTGTCTGCCTCCCGCTGTGTGCTGAGCTAATGGGTGGAGAATTGGAAGGAATCTCTGGCTCAGATCCAGATGAATGGTGTTCCACCCAGGCCTTCTTGCTCTCTCTGTTGCACTCGTATGTGCACTGTATTGTCTTTCTCACAGCTAAGGCTAGTATTCTTAAAATATTTCTCTACAACATTCTTATTTTTTTCACTTGTCTCACAGGTGATTCAGGAAAACCAGAGACACTTTGGGATAGGAAATGTCTTATCCCCTCTCCTTGATACAGTTTTAATTAAGTGATCACCACCCCTCATCCTGGAGTGTTCCTCTCCCCATTATGCCTGTCACTCTCCAATGTATTGGATTAAATGTTATGCAGACTGTAATCACAATCCTGTTTCATATTGGTTGAGCACCGAGACCGGAAAAGCCATGCGTAGGGTTGCACAATTATGGTAACTTTCCAAACATTTTAGAGACATCCTGATTGGAAAGTTCCCAGAAACATGAGGGAATTGGCAGAAAATATGGGAATCGTCCAACCAGGATTTTTGGGAAAGATAGCAGAATTTTCAAAGCATGGCCAAACGCACGGCTGATTGGCAAACTACAGTGAAAAGCTATTAGTAACAAAACCCTTTCTGTCTGTTCCGGTCTTTGTCACTCTTCAAAAATATGAAACAGGATCTGTGATTGTTGCCTACATAAAACTGGCCCATGGTGTCAAAGGACAGTCACAGACTGGGAGAGAGAAGGCTGCAACAGGGAGAGGATGGTGTGGGAGAGAGAAGGCTGCAACAGGGAGAGGATGATGTGGGAGAGAGAAGGCTGCAACAGGGAGAGGATGATGTGGGAGAGAGAAGGCTGCAACAGGGAGAGGATGATGTGGGAGAGAGAAGGCTGCAACAGGGAGAGGATGATGTGGGAGAGAGAAGGCTGCAACAGGGAGAGGATGGTGTGGGAGAGAGAAGGCTGCAACAGGGAGAGGATGGTGTGGGAGAGAGAAGGCTGCAACAGGGAGAGGATGGTGTGGGAGAGAGAAGTGCTGCAACAGGAGAGGATGATGTGGGAGAGAGAAGGCTTGCAACAGGGAGAGGATGATGTGGGAGAGAGAAGGCTGCAACAGGGAGAGGATGATGTGGGAGAGAGAAGGCTGCAACAGGGAGAGGATGGTGTGGGAGAGAGAAGGCTGCAACAGGGAGAGGATGATGTGGGAGAGAGAAGGCTGCAACAGGGAGAGGATGATGTGGGAGAGAGAAGGCTGCAACAGGGAGAGGATGATGTGGGAGAGAGAAGGCTGCAACAGGGAGAGGATGATGTGGGAGAGAGAAGGCTGCAACAGGGAGAGGATGATGTGGGAGAGAGAAGGCTGCAACAGGGAGAGGATGGTGTGGGAGAGAGAAGGCTGCAACAGGGAGAGGATGATGTGGGAGAGAGAAGGCTGCAACAGGGAGAGGATGATGTGGGAGAGAGAAGGCTGCAACAGGGAGAGGATGATGTGGGAGAGAGAAGGCTGCAACAGGGAGAGGATGATGTGGGAGAGAGAAGGCTGCAACAGGGAGAGGATGATGTGGGAGAGAGAAGGCTGCAACAGGGAGAGGATGGTGTGGGAGAGTGAGAGATGTGCTGAGACTGAGTCAGCACAAGTGCAGAGGCTCAGATGGTCAGGCTGTCTGCCAGGACACACTCACACACACACACACACACAGTACTTCAGCATATCAAGCTTCCCAACTTAGACACACATGATACAGCTGCTCTGCTCCAATCAGGCTTTGAGTCCTGTACTGCCTTTTGAGCATTGAGCACTGGTTAATCCTCAAGTCTGTTGACGCACCCGTGCTTCAATCTAAGTAACATTTTAAAAATCCCCATCAAAATCCATCAGTTTAAGCTAGAGATATCTGTTTTTAGCATGGGCTGCGTCTCAATCCACCGCATCCGCCTATGGCTGGCTTCCGCATCTGCTGTGGAAGGTGGCCGAGTTACAGCAGTGTTTGTCAGACCATGAGACTTCCCGAAAATCGGCCTTCTCACGACAACGTCTGTAGCATCTGAACAGTTTGGCCTACAAACTATTATGGAAAGGGGAGACTCACGAACACGATGGTGTTCACCGTATTTGCTCTACGACCCCCACAAGTGTCACGAGACTCGTCTGAAGGTAGCCCATTGATAGAGGAATTATGATTATGACTAAAATTGTTCCACCCCAATACTGATGATGACTGTGTGAACTGTGTTAGGGTTATCATTATAAACCCACTAACAGAGGGGGTGAGTTAGAAACTGCTGAGACAGACATTCCAGGAGAAAGGAGACTTAGAAGATGTCCTATTTAAACATTCTATACTGTGGAAATGTACAGGCCGCCTAAAGGGGGGCGGAGCAAAGTTCCTTTGTGTAAAGGCATATATAAAGGCTGTATATGAAATACTCGTGACACCCATACCAACAAATGGCAACAAAAATAAGGGGTTAAATATGCGTACAAAATATATATATTTCCTTAGCGTTCTTATATCTCCTAGACATAAGACACACTTCAAAACCTTATTCCATATTATTACTTTTTTGACTGTCTTTGCCATTTTTTACGTTTATTCAATATGTTTCTGTGGGCTATAGTAGTAAAGGCCGAATTCAATATTTTATCAAATAGTTTAAATATATTTGTTTATACCTAAAGGGTATCAAATAGCTAAATGATCTGTGGTAAGACCATCTTTAAAAACATTATGTTAGCTTAGTACCCCCCCCTAGCCCTTAAATGAACCCCCATCCCCAGCCCTTGGTTTGGTCCATGTTAGCCCTTAAATGAACCCCCATCCCCAGCCCTTGGTTTGGTCCATGTTAGCCCTTAAATGAACCCCCATCCCCAGCCCTTGGTTTGGTCCATGTTGATGTTTTTGTCCCTCTTCCGCCGTAGGACTGGCCCTTTGATGATGGCGCCCCGCCCCCCACCCAGATAGTGGATGACTGGCTGAACCTGCTGAAGACAAAGTTCAGAAACGAGCCTGGCTGCTGTATCGCCGTGCACTGTGTGGCGGGGCTGGGCCGGTGAGTGTGTTAACCTGTGTGTGTGTGTATATGTGTGTATATATATATATATGTGTGTGTATATATATGTATATGTGTGTGTGTGTGTGTAAAGTGGGACATTTGATATGAATGAGTGTATGTGGGCTTGATTGTGTCGCGTGTCAACGACTGAAGCCTGTTCCAATGTTCCATGCTAAGCCTGTTAGCAAGTTAGCGTATGTTTTTATCCTCTTATCAATCTCTCCCTATCTATTAGCCTGCTAGCATTAGCCTGGTGCTTCTGTGGTTCTACCGGCTATTCTCATCCCCTCACTTTATAGCTAGCTTCTCTGCTGTTAGCGCCACTGTCTCTGTTAGGCTATCCAGCTAGTATTTTTCTCCAGAGTGTGCGCTGGACTTCTCATCCTCTCTGTTCAGTTTATTTCCTGTTAGTGTTGGCTTCTCTTTGTCTCTCTGTCATACTTCGTCTGGTCCTTCAGGGTATGCTCTGGACTCCTCATCCTCTCTCTCTAGCTTCTGTCCGGTTAGGTTTAGCCTCTCTCGTTCTCGCTCCCTGTTAGCCTGGTTCTCCAGGGTGTGCTGCTGTACACCATTTAGATTTCCCGGCCCTCAAGTTGGCCCCATAGAGCACGTGTCACTCATTCCACGGAGGGCTGAGTGTCTGCGGGTTTTCACTCCTCCCTTGTACTTGATTGATGAATTAAGGTCACTAATTAGTAAAGAACTCTTCTCACCTGGTTGTCTAGGGCTTAGCAAAAAAACAGAAGACACTAGGCCCTCCATGGAATGAGTAACACCCCCACACTACTCACGCCTGTCCAGGGTTATAGCCTTCATTGATTCAGCGCATCGCTTAGACCAGTGTTTCCCTCCTCCAGTACCCCAACAGCCCAACTCCAGTCCTCCAGTACACACAACAGTACACATTTTAGTTGTAGCCCCAGACAAGCACACCAGATGCAACTCACCTTAGGGCTTGATGATTAGTTGACAAGTTGAATCAGGTGTGCTTGTTTCCTTGTGGGGACCGTCGAAATGTCCCCACTTGTCCAAATGATCCTTGTTTTACTATCCTTGTGAGGACTTCTGGTTCCCACATGGATAGTAAAACCACACACACACACACACACATTGCTGTGGGCTCCCTAAGCAGTGGTGGTCAGACAGACCTGTTTTTCTGCATTCATCTCCTGGTGCTGTGTTTACTGCAGTCCTCAGGGCCGGCAGCATTCTGATGGTCTAAATCAGACCAGCCAGCCACAGCCTTTAGAGACTCACAGCGTGGGAGGAGGAGCTAGTGGTGGTTGTTTTTCGCTCTCACACTCTGTTACGCCTTCTCACTTTCTATCTCGTCTCTGCCAGGGTTTCCGTTAGCCGGTAATTGCCGGCTTTCGGCCAATACATTAAAAGCCGATAAATAAAGTTGTTGCCGGCCAAATTAACTGGGAGAAAATACAATCCCGTTGCTAAATAATGCTTTTTATTAATTGATGGAAATATCAGTCGATGTAAATGCATTTGACCATCATGCTTATCGGTCTAGAGGTTAATTAGCAAAAAAAAAATATATTTCCGTTAATCGTCATGTTCCTTATTTATCATACGCGCATAGCATATAGCACTTACTTTGAGCGGAACATCTTGTCAGACAGCGCTGGTGCTACTGCTGCTTTTATAAGCCCAGTCATTGCGCATTCATTCTAAATGCAATTGTGTGTTAACGGTTGATGGCCACAATGTGAAAAGAGCTACTATTTTTATTTCTCAACTGGTAATTGAAGTGCGCATCCGATTCGACTATCAGCACATCACCCACCACTTTGCAATGTGAGCTGGAGGTAGTATGCATTTTGAAAACATATACTTAATTGTTTGAATGTTAAACCTGAACGTTTTACTACATATTATTAGACATGTCTTGGCTTGCGTCAAGGTAGTGTATGCAAAATCCGTCCATAGAAACGGAAAGGCAATTATTTTACAACTTCCTCATATGCCATTGAAACCAAGTTAATTGCTATTGGTTTTCATATCAACTTTCTTTCCTTGTCCAGAAGTCAAAGGCACAATCCTAGTCATATTAACCAATTCTAGTTGTTGCATCTTTTAGATTTCTAACTGAGATTTTAATCTCTGTTACATATGGAACTGCTCGCTTCAGGTGCGCTGTTTAGAATGGTGTATTCCCGCAATTTGTTTGAAAATGACATTTTATTGGCTGATCATTACAGGAGTTGCATGTTCTGTTAAGCTAAATTACCATAATCTAAATGTGATTTCTGTCATTCTGTGCACTGTGGGTGGAAGCCCTAATGGTTTGTCATTCTGTGCACTGTGGGTGGAAGCCCTAATGGTTTGTCATTCTGTGCACCGTGGGTGGAAGCCCTAATGGTTTGTCATTCTGTGCACCGTGGGTGGAAGCCCTAATGGTTTGTCATTCTGCGCACCGTGGGTGGAAGCCCTAATGGTTTGTCATTCTGCGCACCGTGGGTGGAAGCCCTAATGGTTTGTCATTCTGCGCACCGTGGGTGGAAGCCCTAATGGTTTGTCATTCTGTGCACTGTGGGTGGAAGCCCTAATGGTTTGTCATTCTGCGCACCGTGGGTGGAAGCCCTAATGGTTTGTCATTCTGTGCACTGTGGGTGGAAGCCCTAATGGTTTGTCATTCTGCGCACCGTGGGTGGAAGCCCTAATGGTTTGTCATTCTGCGCACCGTGGGTGGAAGCCCTAATGGTTTGTCATTCTGTGCACTGTGGGTGGAAGCCCTAATGGTTTGTCATTCTGTGCACTGTGGGTGGAAGCCCTAATGGTTTGTCATTCTGCGCACCGTGGGTGGAAGCCCTAATGGTTTGTCATTCTGCGCACCGTGGGTGGAAGCCCTAATGGTTTGTCATTCTGTGCACTGTGGGTGGAAGCCCTAATGGTTTGTCATTCTGTGCACTGTGGGTGGAAGCCCTAATGGTTTGTCATTCTGCGCACCGTGGGTGGAAGCCCTAATGGTTTGTCATTCTGCGCACCGTGGGTGGAAGCCCTAATGGTTTGTCATTCTGTGCACTGTGGGTGGAAGCCCTAATGGTTTGTCATTCTGTGCACCGTGGGTGGAAGCCCTAATGGTTTGTCATTCTGCGCACCGTGGGTGGAAGGTCTAATGGTTTGTCATTCTGCGCACCGTGGGTGGAAGCCCTAATGGTTTGTCATTCTGTGCACTGTGGGTGGAAGCCCTAATGGTTTGTCATTCTGCACACCGTGGGTGGAAGCCCTAATGGTTTGTCATTCTACGCACCGTGGGTGGAAGCCCTAATGGTTTGTCATTCTGCGCACCGTGGGTGGAAGCCCTAATGGTTTTATGCACCCAATGCAAATGGGTCCTCATTTCTCAAATGGCCGGTAAATTAAAATCTTCCCGGTCACATTGTCCAGCTCCACATTTTCCTAACGGAAACCCTGGCAAGCACAAAAGGGTGCTCATTCTGTCAGTCTCTTTCTCATATTCCCTCTATCGCTCTCCCACTTCTCTCCTCCCCCTCTTCTCTCTGAAAACCCACAAAAGAATGCTCTGTCAGCTTTGAGTTTTGACATTCCGGGCTGTCTGTCTGGGGAATTTTAAAGTTTTGTGGTGCATTTTTTTTCTTCTTGAAAAGTTTGCTTACAGTAACACACTTATCACACCAATTGTGTGTGGGCCAGGTTGTGAACGTGATGCCCCAGCTCATTTGCAGTGAAACCAGGCCACCCCCCTATGGGTTTCCCAGGCCAATGTCTCAGCTTTACAGTACACCCCCACCCTGCTACCCACATAACCTTGACACAGCATGCTTTACACTACATCCCCAGGCTAGTATATGTCGCTCGCGTTCTCTCATTTATTTATTTATATATATATATTGTGTCTCTGTGCTGTAGAGCTCCAGTCCTGGTGGCCTTAGCGCTGATTGAAACTGGGATGAAGTATGAGGATGCGGTGCAGTTCATACGACAGTAAGTACCACTAACTTCCACACCAGTGGAGGCTGGTAAGGGAGGTGGGGGGGGGGGGGGGGGGGGGCTTGTATGGTATCAAACACGTGTTTTGATACTGTTCCATTCCAGCCGTTACTATGAGCCTGTCCTCCGATTTTAAAAGTGCCATCAGCCACCACTGTTCCACACAGGGCACGAAGCCCAAGAACCAATGTTTCTGTGCAGTGGAACCTGTAGTCATGTATTCTCTTCATTGGTTTGTTAGAATATGCCCAGGGCACATATTGATGTTGTTGCAGTTGTGCTGCATGGTCTCTTGTGACCATGAGACCACTTTTTTTTATTTCTCTCACCTCCCTCCCCTCAGGAAGAGACGTGGAGCGTTCAACTCCAAGCAGCTTCTTTACCTGGAGAAATACAGACCCAAGATGCGTCTGCGGTTCAAGGATGCCAACGGCCCCAACTGTTGTGTCCAGTAAAATGTCTGTGTGTGCGGCATCTCATCAAGAACACAGCAGCTAGTGGGAACAACATTATTCCAACCACGGGGAGAGAAAATGAGAGAGAGCTGTCAGTAATTATTGTGATTTGTTAACACTGAGACATGGCTAGTTGATTACAGAATCGATGAATCAACGAGCGAATGATTACATTTGAATTAATGCAAATCTAGGGGTCCAACCAGCCGAACCAATGAACAAGAAGGTCAACGCACACAGATATAGGCCCGCCTCCAAGATACCAGGGTCCAATCATTTTTTTTTCCCCAGCGTTGAATCATGGGATAGCTCTTCCTCTTATATATATATATATTTTTTTTTTTACACATGAAAGTTTAACAATGGTGAGAAAAAAATCAACAAATGTTAAAATGGTATCAATATTGATGATTTGTTTATTTTTCTATTATTAATTATATGAATTATGGATTTGCCCAGGGTTATGTACCTTTTTTTAGTGTTTGTAAACCCTTCAGCACATTAGAAGAAAAACAAAAAATTACTGTCCATTTGGCTATTGATGTATTTTTGTACAACACAAAAAGTTCCACTGAAAATGCAGTAATGTTTTTCTCTCCACCCCACTTGCTTGGATTCACTTTTTAATTACGGGGTTGGCTGGGTTTTAAATATGTCCGCTGTATTTATTCACTGGCTATAACTAGCAAGGCAGTCTGGAGTTGAGTTGGGGCAAGGACACTTTTCTTTTTTTTCTTTTCTTCTTTTTTTATAATTTAAAAAAAATCTTGCGGGAGTGCAATATTCAGTCCACCTCGGAAAAGCCCCCAAACCCCTTATGACCATCTCACTCACTCACACACACACACACACACACACAAACAAACAGAGCCAGTTTCACAGGAAGGCACTTGGCTAGTCTTACTGTAGGTACTTTTTTCCATTCACCAAGGCTGCTTACTGGGTTTACAATAGGACTTCCCTACAATAACTGCACACACACACAATGATCTCAACTGTTAATCCCTGGTCTCACTCTGAAGGAAAAGAGGTGGAAAAGAAAGCAAATGGTCTGTTTTTTATCATCGTACCCATTTTGAAGACATCCTCAATTCCTATTGGTTTTAAAATAAATAAAGAAATGGAAATAAGATTAACCTTGTATGATGTTATTTCATGTGATTATTTTCTCACCTTTTCCATGTTTTAGAGTATTTGAAACGAGCGCCTATTTATAATTGTTTTGGTCTACTTGTCATTCCCGCAGAATGTTTTGTGACATGAGGAATTGCTGAGTCACACGTAATGTTATCATGGCAAATATATCAATCATCTATTTGATTTGGATTGTGTCTCATCACCAGGCAAGCTCTATCCTGGAAGAGCGGCAGGTAACCTAGCGGTTAAGAGCATTGGGCCAGTAACCGAAAGGTCACTGGTTCAAATCCCTGAAATCTGTGCCCTTGAGCAAGGTACTTAACCCTAATTGCTCCTGTAAGTCGCTGTGGATAAGAGCGTCTGCTAAATGACTCAAATGTAACCCACAAGTCAAAAGGAAAAGAGAACACAAGACAAACACTTGGAGGCCAGAGCTTGAGGCTAATGCATGGGGTGTAAACAGCTGGGGCCTCTTACCAACTGTGCGTACATTTCTTAAAAAATTCTGGCGTGTGTGGAGATTCTAGGATTTGCGTGCGCAACAAATTATTGGGATTTATCAAACTGTCTCATGCAAAATATGCATGTTTTCATTCACAGAATACTATAACCCCTCCTGGAAAAACCCTGCATTCACATTTTATGGTAACCACAATGCCCTAATTTGCTGTATGTTTTGCAGATGTTGGAACTGGGCCATGATAGTTGCTAAAACAAAGCGCAATGGCAAATGATCACATTTCTGCTGAGGTGTGGGCAGAATGTTTTAATCTTTTGCAGTAACTTTCTTTTAACACAATGCATGCCATTGCAAACACTGGCTGTGCATTCTGCAAGATTGATGTTCTATTGAACAATTTAAAAGTAGGGGAGAGCCAGGACTAAAGTGACACTGGGCGATAGTAATACACCCATTTTCACAAAAGCGAGTGAGTGCATACATAATTGTATTTTTTATACTGGCCCCTCGTGGGAATCGAACCCACAACCCTGGCGTAGCAAACGCCATGCTCTACCAACTGAGCTACATCCCTGCCGGCCATTCCCTACCCTACCCTACCCTACCCTGGACGACGCTGAGCCAATTGTGCGCCGCCCCATGGGTCTCCCGGTCGCGGAAGGCTACGACAGAGCCTGGATTTGAACCAGGATCTCTAGTGGCACAGCTAGCACTGCGATGCAGTGCCTTAGACCACTTCGCCACTCGTGAACCACTGATTTAAGGCTTTTTTATCTCTCTCAGATATAGGGCAGACCATAGACTGTACAACATATGGGCGAAGCCATCGATGACATCACCCCATTGTTTCCTATGAGAATGCTCAGTGGCAAGTTTCATTTCAGCGTGTCGCCATCTTGTTACATGGAGGGGTTAGGTGAAGGGTTAGCTAACATGCTAAGTAGTCGTCCATATTGTGTACAGTCTATGGTCTGTCCTATAGCTGAGAGATAAGAAAGATCAGGAAACTTTCTTTTTTTAAATTGTACACATAAAAAGAAAAAAAATAGGCACTAAACTACTTCCATATATACTTCCATTCATTTTTTAAACTGGTACTGGGCTACCTTCAGGCGAGTCTTGTGAGGCTTGAGGGCGTCCTAGAGAAAAACAACATGTACATGTTCATGAGAGAAACATTGCATGCACAGTTTGGATACTCTAGGAAGTGACGTTGCAGGCTCGGTTAGTGCTGCCCCCTCTCATGGAGTATCTCAATTTGAAGGCCTACCGAGGTACTGCAGACTCATTGGCAACTAAAATGTCCTTATAACTTTGTGTGTGGTTTTAAAGTAATCGGTTCAAGGACATACATCTGGTGAAATAGAAGCAATTATTGGTACCATGATTGTATACAACAACAAAAAAATCCACGAATATTAACAACGAAGATCGCCATTTCCCCATTCACTATAATCAGAGATCCAGTTTTCTGGAAACAATGCCTGCAGTACCGCAGTCGGCCTTCAACTTGAAATCCTCAATGTGAGGGGGCAGTCATCCTCCCCTGGGACAGACACTTCAAAACAAACTTCCTTTATATTAGACAATCCGTTTTCCCATGTATGAATATGTTATTCAATGCGTTTCTATGGGCTAATAGCAGTAAGTCCAAATGCAATGTTTCATCAAATTGTTTTATATTTTTTATATACCTAAAGTGGTCCTAAAATTCTAAATCCAATATCTAAATGGTCCTTAGTTTGACCATCTTAAAACAAATCCATATGTTAGCTTAGTATAGTAGACACGCTTTCCCTTCAAGTTCAACATTTATAAATACCAACCTTTGCAGGAAAACTGCCGCATTCGTCTTTTTTGTGCGCATGCACCTTTGATAAGTATTCCCTAAAGAAGACTGCCCAAAACGGTGTGCTATGGAGAGTTGTCGATGGCCTATTCTCCATGAGAAGCGATGAAACTAATAAGTAAGCTTCACATCAAACACTTCCTATCAAGTAGCCTATTTATTTGCAGGTTAAGTATCTACAGGTTGGACGAGGGTCGGCCATTATCTTGGCCAAATATTGCATACTCCTTATTGGGCTCCCGAGTGGCGCAGTGGTCTAGAATTTGTTCTTAACTGACTTGCCTAGTTAAATAAAAATAAAAGTGCCAGTCTTTCTGTTCAGGTATGTTTTTGTGAAAAGTTAGGGTTATGAGTTGATATATTAATTGATGATTTAAAGAGGTAGGCTAGGTAGTGCTGTTGAACCTCAAGTAGAAGTTACCTGACGTTAGGAATGAGAAGCTAACAAGTGATATTGATGCTTTTCCGTCACGTTCTGATTAGCCTGGCTGAAGCGCGACCCACGTGACTACACAGCGCGCTGGCTTCAGCCAGACTACTTTCTGATATCAATGAGGGCCAAACGCCATCTGGTGTTTGTACAATGAATTATCAACAAAGTCTTCATGGTAAAGCCCATCATATAAAGGCTGAGGCTACTTCATTTAGGATCTCTCAGCTCAATATCCATTAACAAATGCCTGTTTTAATAATGAATTAGCCCTAATGATAAAGGAGACTGTTTGATAGACCTAACAATATTAACATCTTTAAAGATTTCATACATCATAGCTTTATTCATATTCAAAATGCATTTTCAATGACTTGCAACAACCAAGGGTATGCCCGCCACACCTTGATCAAATCACTTCCAACTATAATGGCTTGGTAGCACAGGAGGTTGGCAGCACCTTAATTGGGGAGAATGGGCTCGTGGTAATGACTGGAGCGGAATCAATGGAATGGTATTACATTTACGTTTTAGTCATTTAGCAGACACTCTTATCCAGAGCGACTTACAGGAGCAATTAGGGTTAAGTGCCTTGCTCAAGGGCACATCGACATATTTTTCACCTAGTCTGAGATTAGAACCAGCGACCTGTCGGTTACTGGCACAACGCTCTTAACCACTAAGCTACCTGCTGCCCCTGGTATCAAGCACATGGTTTCCAGGTGTTTGATGCCATTCCATTTGCTCCATTCTGGCCATTATTATGAGCCGCTTGGTAGTCCACGTGACTCTCTGACCTCGTTTGCAGTCATCTTCCGTTTCTGATAACAGTAGGCTATCATTAAATGGGCCATTAAACCGCACCTCTCCCGGTATTTCCCGGGCTCTCCCTGTACTCGTTGTTATGGTCGGCACGTGTGACCTTGTCCTCGAGACCGGTGACTCACCACGTGAAGCGATAGGGACACCGGCTGACGCTGACGGGAGAGTGAGTCACCCTATCGGCACTCACTGCGAGCCAAGACCGACAGAGATAGGCCAACGAGCAGAACGCGCGCGCAACCCCCTGCTGCTGTGAGGGTGAAATAATACAATCTATTGAGACAAGATGTATGAATAATCGTATCCTACAATAATAGTGGGCCATGGGCCTCTACAGGTTTTGCAATGAGTTACGCTGTAGGCTAATGAAATCCTAAAACAGCCTATTCTAGCATGGAATTCATGGAATCCCATTCTTGTCACGAAGTTACCTGTGGTTGATTAAAACTACAAGGAACAGTTGCTTTACTTCCGTGTTGTGCCACATATGGGAGAGGCTATAAGGACACTGCTGACCTGCAAAACGACTAACCAAAACTTAAAACCTACCCTTCTTACCTTAACCCTAACCCTAATTGTTACCTTAACCGAATTTTAACCAATTCTGAAATTAAATACTGGTTTGCACATCAGGAGTGTCTGTATAGCCTTTACCCTCACGGATCATTGTGTCGTGTTGGATTCTGAGAATGTGGGTAAGCAAGGCAGGGGCCCTGTTTAAAATGCATCATTCCTTCCTTGGAGTAGCCTTATCACTTATCAGGGGCTGTAGGCTATGTATTAATCATCTCATCTCTCAATGCTCAGTTTCCTCTGTCTGTTTAAAGCAAATCAAATTGTATTGGTCGTGTACACATATTTAGCAGATGTTATCGCAGGTGCAGTGAATGATTATGTTTCTAGCTCCAGTGCAGTATACCAAACAATACACACAAATCCCCAACATTTCAAGAAAGAAATTAAGAAATATCAGAATGAGCAATGTCGGAGTCTGGAATATATATATTAAAAAATATATATTTATATTCCGGACTCTGACATTGCTCGTACTGTGTGTGTGTGTGTGTGTGTGTGTGTGTGTGTATATATATATATATATACTGAACAAAAATATAAACGCAACATTCAACAATTTCAACAGTTTTACTGAGTTACAGTTCATATAAGAAAATCAGTAAATTGAAATAAATGCATTGGGCCCTAATCTATGGATTTCACATGACTGGGCAGGGGTGCAGCCATGGGTGGGCCTGGGAGGGTATCGCCCTACCCACTGGGGAGCCAGGCCCAGCCAATCAGAATGAGTTTTTCCCCCACAAAAGGGCTTTACTACAGACAGAAATACAGTTTCATCAGCTGTCCGGGTGGCTGGTTTCAGACGATCCCGCAGGTGAAGAAGCCGGTCTGCGGTTGTGAGGCCGGTTGGACGTATTGCTAAATACTCTAAAACGACGTTGGAGGCGGCTTATGGTAGAGAAATTAACAATAGATTCTCTGGCAACAGCTCTGGTGGACATTCCTGCAGTCAGCATGCCAATTGCACGCTCCCTTAAAACTGGAGACATCTGTGGCATTGTGTTGTGTGACAAAACTGCACATTTTGGGGTGGTCTTTATTGTCCCCAGCACAAGTTGGACCTGTGTAATGATCATGCTGTTTAATCAGCTTCTTGATATGCTACACCTGTCAGTTAGATGGATTATCTTGGCAAAGGAGAAACAAATGTGTGCAAAACATTTGAGAGAAATAAGCTTTTTGTGTGTATGGCATGTTTCTGGGGTCTTTTATTTCAGCTCATGAAACATTGGACCAACACTTTACATGTTGTGTTTATATTTTTGTTCAGTGTATATATATATATATACATACACTGAGTGTACAAAACATTAGGAACACATGCTCTTTCCATGACATAGACTGACCAGGTGAATCTAGGTAAAAGCTAAGATCTCTTATTTATGTCACTTGTTAAATCCACTTCAATCAGTGTAGATGAAGGGGAGGCGACAGGTTAAATAAGGATTATTAAGCTTTGAGACATGGATTGTGTATATGTGCCATTTAGAGGGTGAATGGGCAAGACAAAATATTTAAGTGCCTTTGAACAGGGTATGGTAGTAGGTGCAAGGCGCACCGGTTTGAGTGTGTCAAGAACTGCAACGCTGCTGGGTTTTTCATGCTCAACAGTTTCCCACGTGTATCAAGAATGGGCCACCACCCAAAGGACTTCCAGACAACATTGCACAGCTGTGGGAAGCATTGGAGTCAACATGGGCCAGCATCCCTGTGGAACGCTTTCAACACCTTGTAGAGTCCATGCCCCAACGAATTGAAGCTGTTCTGAGGGCAAAAGGGGGTGCAACTCAATATTAGGAAGGTTTTCCTAATGTTTTGTACACTCAGTGTATATAATGGTGTGTGTATAGACAGTATGGACAGTATATGAATAGGAAAGGTGAGTACAGCAGTAGTTCTATAGGATGAGCCTTGACTAGAATACAGTGTATACATATGAAGTGGGTAAAACAGTATATAAACATTATTAATGTGACCAGTGTTCAATGACTATGTACAGTACATAGGCTGCAGGGTAGAGTACCAGGTGGTAGCTGGCTAGTAGTGACTAAGTTCAGGGTAGAGGACCAGGTGGTAGCTGGCTAGTAGTGACTAAGTTCAGGGTAGAGTACCAGGTGGTAGCTGGCAAGTAGTGACTAAGTTCAGGGTAGAGTACCAGGTGGTAGCTGGCTAGTAGTGACTAAGTTCAGGGTAGAGTACCAGGTGGTAGCTGGCTAGTAGTGACTAAGTTCAGGGTAGACGACCAGGTGGTAGCTGGCTAGTAGTGACTAAGTTCAGGGTAGAGTACCAGGTGGTAGCTGGCTAGTAGTGACTAAGTTCAGGGTAGAGTACCAGGTGGTAGCTGGCTAGTAGTGACTAAGTTCAGGGTAGAGTACCAGGTGGTAGCTGGCTAGTAGTGACTAAGTTCAGGGTAGAGTACCAGGTGGTAGCTGGCAAGTAGTGACTAAGTTCAGGGTAGAGTACCAGGTGGTAGCTGGCTAGTAGTGACTAAGTTCAGGGTAGAGTACCAGGTGGTAGCTGGCTAGTAGTGACTAAGTTCAGGGTAGAGGACCAGGTGGTAGCTGGCTAGTAGTGACTAAGTTCAGGGTAGAGTACCAGGTGGTAGCTGGCTAGTAGTGACTAAGTTCAGGGTAGAGGACCAGGTGGTATCTGGCTAGTAGTGACTAAGTTCAGGGTAGAGGACCAGGTGGTAGCTGGCTAGTAGTGACTAAGTTCAGGGTAGAGTACCAGGTGGTAGCTGGCTAGTAGTGACTAAGTTCAGGGTAGAGGACCAGGTGGTAGCTGGCTAGTAGTGACTAAGTTCAGGGTAGAGTACCAGGTGGTAGCTGGCTAGTAGTGACTAAGTTCAGGGTAGAGGACCAGGTGGTAGCTGGCTAGTAGTGACTAAGTTCAGGGTAGAGGACCAGGTGGTAGCTGGCTAGTAGTGACTAAGTTCAGGGTAGAGGACCAGGTGGTAGCTGGCTAGTAGTGACTAAGGTCAGGGTAGAGTACCAGGTGGTAGCTGACTATAAGTTACTAAGTTCAGGGTAGAGGACCAGGTGGTAGCTGGCTAGTAGTGACTAAGTTCAGGGTAGAGGACCAGGTGGTAGCTGGCTAGTAGTGACTAAGTTCAGGGTAGAGGACCAGGTGGTAGCTGGCTAGTAGTGACTAAGTTCAGGGTAGAGTACCAGGTGGTAGCTGGCAAGTAGTGACTAAGTTCAGGGTAGAGTACCAGGTGGTAGCTGGCTAGTAGTGACTAAGTTCAGGGTAGAGTACCAGGTGGTAGCTGGCTAGTAGTGACTAAGTTCAGGGTAGCGGACCAGGTGGTAGCTGGCTAGTAGTGACTAAGTTCAGGGTAGAGGACCAGGTGGTAGCTGGCTAGTAGTGACTAAGTTCAGGGTAGAGGACCAGGTGGTAGCTGGCTAGTAGTGACTAAGTTCAGGGTAGAGGACCAGGTGGTAGCTGGCTAGTATTGACTAAGTTCAGGGTAGAGGACCAGGTGGTAGCTGGCTAGTAGTGACTAAGTTCAGGGTAGAGTACCAGGTGGTAGCTGGCTAGTAGTGACTAAGTTCAGGGTAGAGGACCAGGTGGTAGCTGGCTAGTAGTGACTAAGTTCAGGGTAGAGTACCAGGTGGTAGCTGGCTAGTAGTGACTAAGTTCAGGGTAGAGTACCAGGTGGTAGCTGGCTAGTAGTGACTAAGTTCAGGGTAGAGTACCAGGTGGTAGCTGGCTAGTAGTGACTAAGTTCAGGGTAGAGTACCAGGTGGTAGCTGGCAAGTAGTGACTAAGTTCAGGGTAGAGTACCAGGTGGTAGCTGGCTAGTAGTGACTAAGTTCAGGGTAGAGTACCAGGTGGTAGCTGGCTAGTAGTGACTAAGTTCAGGGTAGAGGACCAGGTGGTAGCTGGCTAGTAGTGACTAAGTTCAGGGTAGAGTACCAGGTGGTAGCTGGCTAGTAGTGACTAAGTTCAGGGTAGAGTACCAGGTGGTAGCTGGCTAGTAGTGACTAAGTTCAGGGTAGAGTACCAGGTGGTAGCTGGCTAGTAGTGACTAAGTTCAGGGTAGAGTACCAGGTGGTAGCTGGCAAGTAGTGACTAAGTTCAGGGTAGAGTACCAGGTGGTAGCTGGCTAGTAGTGACTAAGTTCAGGGTAGAGTACCAGGTGGTAGCTGGCTAGTAGTGACTAAGTTCAGGGTAGAGGACCAGGTGGTAGCTGGCTAGTAGTGACTAAGTTCAGGGTAGAGTACCAGGTGGTAGCTGGCTAGTAGTGACTAAGTTCAGGGTAGAGGACCAGGTGGTAGCTGGCTAGTAGTGACTAAGTTCAGGGTAGAGGACCAGGTGGTAGCTTGGCTAGTAGTGACTAAGTTCAGGGTAAAGAGGAACAGGTGGTAGCTGGCTAGGAGTGACTAAGTTCAGGGTAGAGGACCAGTTGGTAGCTGGCTAGTAGTGACTAAGTTCAGGGTAGAGTACCAGGGGGGTAGCTGTCCGCTAGTAGTGACGACTAGTTCAGGGTAGCAGGACCAGGTGGTTAGCTGCTAGTATTGACTAGTTCAGTGTCGAGGGGACCAGGTGGTAGCCTGGCTAGTATTGACTAAGTTCAGGGTATAGGACCAGGTGTAAGCTGGCTAGTAGTGACTACGGTCAGGGTAGAGTACCAGGTGTAGCTGACTATAGTTACTAAGTTCAGGGTAGAAGGGACCAGGTGGTAGCTGGCAGTATGACTAGTCAGGGTAGATGACCGTTGTAGCTGGCTAGTATGACTAGTTAGTGAGGATCCATGTGGTAGCTGGCCTAGTAGTGGACTAAGTTCAGGGTAGAGGACCAGGTGGTAGCTGGCTAGTAGTGACTAAGTTCAGGGTAGAGTACCAGGTGGTAGCTGGCAGTAGTGACTAAGTTCAGGGTAGAGTACCAGGTGGTAGCTGGCTAGTAGTGACTAAGTTCAGGGTAGAGTACCAGGTGGTAGCTGGCTAGTAGTGACTAAGTTCAGGGTAGCGGACCAGGTGGTAGCTGGCTAGTAGTGACTAAGTTCAGGGTAGAGGACCAGGTGGTAGCTGGCTAGTAGTGACTAAGTTCAGGGTAGAGGACCAGGTGGTAGCTGGCTAGTATTGACTAAGTTCAGGGTAGAGGACCAGGTGGTAGCTGGCTAGTAGTGACTAAGTTCAGGGTAGAGGACCAGGTGGTAGCTGGCTAGTAGTGACTAAGTTCAGGGTAGAGGACCAGGTGGTAGCTGGCTAGTAGTGACTAAGTTCAGGGTAGAGGACCAGGTGGTAGCTGGCTAGTAGTGACTAAGTTCAGGGTAGAGTACCAGGTGGTAGCTGGCTAGTAGTGACTAAGTTCAGGGTAGAGTACCAGGTGGTAGCTGGCTAGTAGTGACTAAGTTCAGGGTAGAGTACCAGGTGGTAGCTGACTAGAAGTTACTAAGTTCAGGGTAGAGGACCAGGTGGTAGCTGGCTAGTAGTGACTAAGTTCAGGGTAGAGTACCAGGTGGTAGCTGGCTAGTAGTGACTAAGTTCAGGGTAGAGTACCAGGTGGTAGCTGGCTAGTAGTGACTAAGTTCAGGGTAGAGTACCAGGTGGTAGCTGGCTAGTAGTGACTAAGTTCAGGGTAGAGTACCAGGTGGTAGCTGGCTAGTAGTGACTAAGTTCAGGGTAGAGGACCAGGTGGTAGCTGGCTAGTAGTGACTAGTCTCTGGGTCCCAGCTTTAATGCACCTGTTCTGTCTCCACCTTCTAAATGGTAGTGAAATGAACAGGCCTTGGCTCGGGTGGCTGAGGTCCTTGATGATCTTCTTGGCCTTCCTGTGACACCGGGTGCTGTAGGTGTCCTGGAGGGCAGGCAGTGTGTCCCCAATGATGCGTTGGGCAGACCGAACCACCCTCTGTAGATCCCTGCGGTTGCAGACATTGCAATTGCCATACCAGCCAGTGATACAGCCCAACAGGAGGCTCTCAATGGTGCATCTGTAGAAGTTTGTGAGGGTCATAGGGGTCAAGCCCAATTTCTTCAGCCTCCTGAGGTTGAAGAGGCGCTGTTGTGCCTTCTTCACCACACTGTCTGTGTGGATGGACCATTTCAGAACTTAAAGCTTTTCACACTCTCCACTGCGGTCCCGTCGATGTGGATGGGGGCGTGCTCTCTCTGCTGTCTCCTGAAGTCCACGATCAGCTCCTTGGTTTTGTTGACGTTGAGGGAGAGGTTATTTTCTTGGCAGCACTCTGCCAGGGCCCTAGCATCCTGCCTGTAGGCTGTCTCGTCCCCTGCTATGGGTAAACCCATCATTTCTCTGCCAGGGCCCTAGCATCCTGCCTGTAGGCTGTCTCGTCCCCTGCTATGGGTAAACCCAGCAGCACTCTGCCAGGGCCCTAGCATCCTGCCTGTCGGCTGTCTCGTCCCCTGCTATGGGTAAACCCATCATTTCTCTGCCAGGGCCCTAGCATCCTGCCTGTAGGCTGTCTCGTCCCCTGCTATGGGTAAACCCAGCAGCACTCTGCCAGGGCCCTAGCATCCTGCCTGTAGGCTGTCTCGTCCCCTGCTATGGGTAAACCCATCATTTCTCTGCCAGGGCCCTAGCATCCTGCCTGTAGGCTGTCTCGTCCCCTGCTATGGGTAAACACATAATTTCTCTGCCAGGGCCCTAGCATCCTGCCTGTAGGCTGTCTCGTCCCCTGCTATGGGTAAACCCATCATTTCTCTGCCAGGGCCCTAGCATCCTGCCTGTAGGCTGTCTCGTCCCCTGCTATGGGTAAACCCATCATTTCTCTGCCAGGGCCCTAGCATCCTGCCTGTAGGCTGTCTCGTCCCCTGCTATGGGTAAACCCAGCAGCCCTCTGCCAGGGCCCTAGCATCCTGCCTGTAGGCTGTCTCGTCCCCTGCTATGGGTAAACCCATCATTTCTCTGCCAGGGCCCTAGCATCCTGCCTGTAGGCTGTCTCGTCCCCTGCTATGGGTAAACCCATCATTTCTCTGCCAGGGCCCTAGCATCCTGCCTGTAGGCTGTCTCGTCCCCTGCTATGGGTAAACCCATCATTTCTCTGCCAGGGCCCTAGCATCCTGCCTGTAGGCTGTCTCGTCCCCTGCTATGGGTAAACCCAGCAGCCCTCTGCCAGGGCCCTAGCATCCTGCCTGTAGGCTGTCTCGTCCCCTGCTATGGGTAAACCCAGAAGCCCTCTGCCAGGGCCCTAGCATCCTGCCTGTAGGCTGTCTCGTCCCCTGCTATGGGTAAACCCATCATTTCTCTGCCAGGGCCCTAGCATCCTGCCTGTAGGCTGTCTCGTCCCCTGCTATGGGTAAACCCATAATTTCTCTGCCAGGGCGCTAGCATCCTGCCTGTAGGCTGTCTCGTCCCCTGCTATGGGTAAACCCATCATTTCTCTGCCAGGGCCCTAGCATCCTGCCTGTAGGCTGTCTCGTCCCCTGCTATGGGTAAACCCATCATTTCTCTGCCAGGGCCCTAGCATCCTGCCTGTAGGCTGTCTCGTCCCCTGCTATGGGTAAACCCAGCAGCCCTCTGCCAGGCCCCTAGCATCCTGCCTGTAGGCTGTCTCGTCCCCTGCTATGGGTAAACCCATCATTTCTCTGCCAGGGCCCTAGCATCCTGCCTGTAGGCTGTCTCGTCCCCTGCTATGGGTAAACCCATCATTTCTCTGCCAGGGCCCTAGCATCCTGCCTGTAGGCTGTCTCGTCCCCTGCTATGGGTAAACCCATCATTTCTCTGCCAGGGCCCTAGCATCCTGCCTGTAGGCTGTCTCGTCCCCTGCTATGGGTAAACCCAGCAGCCCTCTGCCAGGGCCCTAGCATCCTGCCTGTAGGCTGTCTCGTCCCCTGCTATGGGTAAACCCATCATTTCTCTGCCAGGGCCCTAGCATCCTGCCTGTAGGCTGTCTCGTCCCCTGCTATGGGTAAACCCAGCAGCCCTCTGCCAGGGCCCTAGCATCCTGCCTGTAGGCTGTCTCGTCCCCTGCTATGGGTAAACCCAGCAGCCCTCTGCCAGGGCCCTAGCATCCTGCCTGTAGGCTGTCTCGTCCCCTGCTATGGGTAAACCCAGCAGCCCTCTGCCAGGGCCCTAGCATCCTGCCTGTAGGCTGTCTCGTCCCCTGCTATGGGTAAACCCAGCAGCTCTCTGCCAGGGCCCTAGCATCCTGCCTGTAGGCTGTCTCGTCCCCTGCTATGGGGAAACCCAGCAGCACTCTGCCAGGGCCCTAGCATCCTGCCTGTAGGCTGTCTCGTCCCCTGCTATGGGTAAACCCAGCAGCACTCTGCCAGGGCCCTAGCATCCTGCCTGTAGGCTGTCTCGTCCCCTGCTATGGGTAAACCCAGCAGCACTCTGCCAGGGCCCTAGCATCCTGCCTGTAGGCTGTCTCGTCCCCTGCTATGGGGAAACCCATCATTTCAATTTTGACTGTGTGGAGTCTTGTAAGATGCTAAAACACGGTTTGAAAATGAAATGGTTTTGCTCCGCAGCGCCAGCGAATGAAACATGCCAGCCGCCTGCCAGCTTAGCCTGCAGGGAGTTATTTTCCAAATGCACTGTATAGTGCAGAAGTACTCAGAGCACATTAGACATAAACAATTGATCAAAACATACTATTTAATCTATGTGTTTTACATATACATTTCCTGCATTAAATATTGATGATAATAAACACTTTTGTTTTTCAAATAAGGAAGAGGCTATCAAATATTTCAGACACACACCTCATTATGGTCTAAAACGCAAAACTGTTCTTAGATCAACACATGACCTTTATTTCATTGAGGGGAAACTATTAAGTGGAATCCTTCATTCACCACCTTTCCGGTCCTCTTAGGAGTAATGACTTAATTGAAGGGAGGAAGGAGTGATACATTTTCTAAGTATCCCAACAGATCCTATGTACGGGTTTCTTAGCAGGAAGTCCTGATCTTATACAGTTATAAACACACAGTGTTTAGCATTAGCATAATGCTAGCATAGAGCACAATTATAAATGTATGTAGCTATAACAGTTCAATTTTGAATCCATCCTGCCCCTTTAAAAATACATGCTCGCTCTCGGCTTTTTTCCCTTAATGAGGTGTGTGTCTGAAATATTTGATAGCCTCTTCCTCATTTGAAAAATAAATGCGTTTATTGTCATCAATATTTGATGCAAGAAATGAATATATGTAAAACACATAGATTAATTAGTATGTTTTGATCAATTGTTTCTGTCTAATGCGCTCTGACTACTTCTGCAGTATAACTCCCTGCAGGCTAAGCTGGCAGGCTGGCACGTTTCATTCGCTGGCGCTGCGGAGCAAAGCCATTTAATTTTCAAACCGTGTTTTAAGCATCTTTAAAGACTCCACACAGTCAAAATTTAAATGATCGGTTTACCCATAACGGGGATAAATATAAATTCTGTTCTGTGAAGTGGATGTTTTCTCATATCGTGGAATTGTTGCTGGAAGGGGGAAAATAATAAATACCCAAATGATGAGACTAGATACTTATGTCTGTTGTCTGTTGTCTGTTGTCTGTTGTCTGGCTTCCATAGACATACAATATGTATATATATACAAAAGTATGTGGACATTCCTTTAAATTAGTGGATTCTGCTATTTCAGCCACCCGGTTGCTGACAGGTTTATAAAATCGAGCGCACAACCATGCAATCTCCATAGACGAACATTGGCAGTAGAATGGCATTACTGAAGAGCTCAGTGACTTTCAACGTGGCACCGTCATAGAATGCCACCTTTCCAACAAGTCAGTTCGTCAAATCTCTGCCCTGCTAGAGCTGCCCCGGTCAACTGTAAGTGCTGTTATTGTGAAGTGGAAATGTCTAGGAGCAACAACGGCTCAGCCGCGAAGTGGTAGGCCACACAAGCTCACAGAACGGGACCGTTGAGTGCTGAAGCGCGTAAAAATCGTCTCTCCTCGGTTGCAACACTCACTACCGAGTTCCAAACTAGCTCTGGAAGCAATGTCAGCACAATAACTGTTTGTCGGGAACTTAATGAAATGGGTTTCCATGGCCGAGCAGCCGCACACAATCTGGCAGTCCGTCGGACGAATCTGGGTTTGGCGGATGCCAGGAGAATGCTACCTGCCCGAATGCTAGTGCCAACTATAAAGTTTGGTGGAGGATGAATAATGGTCTGGGGCTGTTTTTGATGGTTTGGGCTAAGCCCCTTAGTTCCAGTGAAGGGAAATCTTAACGCTACAGCAAACAATGACATTCTAGACAATTCTGTGCTTCCAACTTTGTGGGAACAGTTTGGGGAAGGCCCTTTCCTGTTTCAGCATGTCAATGCCCGCATGCACAAAGCGAGGTCCTTACAGAAATGGTTTGTTGAGTTCGGTGTGGAAGAACTTGACTGGCCTGCACAGAGCCCTGACCTCAACCCCATCGAACACCTTTGGGATGAATTGGAACGCCGACTGGGAGCCAGGCCTTATCGGCCAACATCAGTACCCGACCTCACTAATGCTTTTGTGGCTGAATGGAAGCAAGTCCCAGCAGCAATGTTCCAACATCTAGTGGAAAGCCTTCTCAGAAGAGTGGAGGCTGTTATAGCATCAAAAGGGGGACCAACTCCATATTAATGCCCATGATTTTGGAATGAGATGTTCGACGAGCGGGTGTCCACATATTTTTGGTCATGTAGTGTAAGTTACTATGTGTATCAATAGTTTGTCCTGAGGTAAATTACCATATGTATCAATAGTTTGTCCTGAGGTAAATTAACATATGTATCAATAGTTTGTCCTGAGGTAAATTACTATATTTATCAATAGCTTGTCCGGAGGTAAATTACCATATGTATCAATAGCTTGTCCTGAGGCCAGGTGGTCAGGGAACACGACTGGCCCTATGAATTGGGGCTGGTGAAAACATAAAGTATTCAGACCTCTTGACTTTTTCCACATTTTCTTACTTACTTTGTTGACGCACCTTTGGCAGCGATTATAGCCTGTTGTCTCCTTGGGTATGACGCTACAAGCTTGGCACACCTGTATTTGGGGAGTTTCTCCCATTTTCCTCTGCAGATCATCTCAAGCTCTGTCAGGTTGGATGGGGAGCATCGCTACACAGCTATTTTCAGGTTTCCCATTCTTCTCTGCAGATCATCTCAAGCTCTGTCAGGTTGGATGGAGAGCATCGATGCACAGCTATTTTCAGGTCTCTCCAGAGTTGTTAGATCGGGTTCAAGTCCGGGCTCTGGCTGGGCCACTCAAGGACATTCAGAGACTTGTCCCGAAGCCACTCCTGCGTAGTCTTGGCTGTGTGCTTAGGGTCGTTGCCCTGTTGGAAGGTGAACCTTCGCCCCAGTCTGAGGTCCTGAGCGTTCTGTAGCAGGTTTTCATCAAGGATCTCTCTGTACTTTGCTCCATTAATCTTTCCCTCGATCCTGACTAGTCTCCCAGTCCCTGCCGCTGAAAAACATCCCCACAGCATGATGCTGCCACCACCATGCTTCACCTTAGGGATGGTGCCTGGATTCCTCCAGTCGTGACGCTTGGGATTCAGGCCAAAGAGAATCTTCGTTTCATTAGACCAGAGAATCTTGTTTTGCATGGTCTGAGAATCCTTTAGGTGCCTTTTGGCCAACTCCAAGACGGCTATCATGTGCCTTTTACTGAGGAGTGGCTTCCGTCTGGCCACTCTACCATAAAGGCCTGATTGGTGGGGTGCTGTAGAGATGGTTGTCCTTCTGGAAGGTTCTCCCATCTCCACAGAGGAACTCTGGAGCTCTGTCAGAGTTACCATCGGGTTCTTGGTCACCTCCCTGACCAAGGCCCTTCTCCCCCGATTGCTCAGTTTGGCCGGTCGGCAAGCTCTAGGAAGAGTCTTGGTGGTTCCAAACTTCTTCCATTTAAGAATGATGGATGCCACTGTGTTCTTGGGGACCTTCAACGCTGCAGACATTTATTGGTACCCTTCCCCAGATCTGTGCCGCAACACAATCCTGTGTCAGAGCTCTACAGACAATTCCTTCCACTTCATTGCTTGGTTTTTGCTCTGACATGCACTGTCAACTGTGGGACCTTATATAGACAGGTGTGTGTGCCTTTCCAAATCATGTCCAATCAATTGAATTTACGAAAGGTGTACACCAATCAAGTACCCTGGCGCCGACGAAGATGGCGGCCTCGCAACTAGCACTTAGGAAACTTTGCGGTATTTTGTTTTTTTTAATGTATTATTTTTTACATTAATTGCTCAGAAAGTGTTTTGTATCATTACATACAGTCTGGAAAAAGTATTGGATATCAGAGCGGTGGTAACTCACCAGCATTATGACCAGGAATATGACTTTCCCGAAGCAGATCTTTTGTTTGCTCTTCCCAGGGCAATTGAACTGATTCCAGCGGCAGACCTGAAACATCGCCGGTGGAGGAGAGGCACTCGGAGTGGCCTGCTGCTTTGACTTAGGAGGCACGCACACCACCTACCGCTTCCAAGTATACTACTCGCTAATGTTCAGTCTTTGGATAACAAAGTCGACGAGCTCAGGGCAAGAATTTCTTTCCAGAGAGACATCAGGGCCTGTAACATACTTTGTTTCACTGAAACATGGCTCTCTGGGGATATTTTGTCGAAATCGGTCCAGCCAGATGGGTTCTCAGTTCATCGCGCCGACATAAATAAATATCTCTCCGGGAAGCAGAAGGGTGGAGGTGTGTGTTTCATGATTAACGACTCATGGTGTAATTGTAGTAACATACGGGAACTCAAGTCCTTTTGTTCACCCGACCTGGAATACCTCACAATCAAATGCTGACCATATTATCTCCCAAGATAATTTTCTTTGGTTATAGTCACGGCCGTGTATATCTGCCTGGTACAGCAACTGCACCGCCCACAACCGCTGGGCTCTCCAGAAGGTGGTGCGGTCTGCTGAACACATTACCGGGGGCAAACTACCCGCCCTCCTGTACACCTACAGCACCCGATGTCACAGGAAGGCCAAAATGATCATCAAGGACATCAACCACCCGAGCCACTGCCTGTTCACTCCACTATCATCCAGAAGTCGAGGTCAGTACAGGTGCATCAAAGCTGGGACCAAGAGAATGAAAAACAGCTTCTATCTCAAGGCCATCAGGCTGTTAAATAGCCATCACTAGCACATTAGAGTCTGCTGCTTCTTATTGAAATCACTGGCCACTTTAAGAAATGGAACACTAGTCACTTTAATAATGTTTACATATCTTGCATTACTCATCTCATATGTATATACTGTATTCTATAATATTCTACTGTATCTTAGTCCATGCCGCTCTGTCATTGCTTCTCCATATATGTATATATTCTTAAATTCCATTCCTTACTTAGATTTGTGTGTATTGGGTATATGTTGTGAAATTGTTAGATATTACTTGTTAGGTATTACTGCACTGTCAGAGCTAGAAACACAATCATTTCGCTACACCCGCAATAACATCTGCTAAACACGTGTATGTGACAAATATAATTTCATTTCATTTCATTTTAAGTTGTAGAAACATCTCAAGGATGATCAATGGAAACAGGATGCACCTGGGCTCAACTTCGAGTCTCATAGCAAAGAGTCTGAATGCTGAATACTGAATACTGTTTTTGTTTTTTATATATTTGCAGACATTTCTAAAAACCTGTTTTTGCTTTGTCATTATGGGTTATTGTGTGTAGATTGATGAGGATTTTTATTTATTTAATCCATTTTTGAATAAGGCTGTAATGTAACAAAATGTGGAAAAATTCAAGGGGTTTGAATAATTTCCAAATGCACTGAATAGACAAAATTCCTATTGAAGATGAAATGAAGATTATTTTAAAACAAAAAAACATGACAATATATGTTGCATACAACAATCTGTATCTCATGAAAGAGAAAAATACAGAAATATATGTTTTTGAAGCTGATCTTGTATTTTTTTGTCCTAAAAAAGTAAAATCATAATTAGGGTAATAAATGGCAGTATGCAATCTATCACATAGCCTCTAGATGGCAGTTTACCACCCATCACATAGCCACTAGATATCAGTTTGCCACGTATCACATAGCCACTAGATGGCAGTATGCAACCTATCACTTAGCCACTAGATGACAGTATGCAACCTATCACATAGCCACTAGATGGCAGTATGCCACCTATCACATAGCCCTTGATGGCAGTATGCCACCTATTACTTAGCCACTAGATGGCGGAAGCGGCACATGAGAATGAATGAGGGTTCAGGGAAATGCAGGACTCCAGAAGAGGGATGTTGTGTGGAAAACTGTGATTCATTATCCCTGGCAGCACCTTGGACAGTGCCAATCTGGCAAGTCATACTTACCACTGTATCCACGGCGATGTTAGCTGTTAGTATTCAGCAGTCAAGCCTGCCTGGTAATCAATTACCACCCATTTAGATTAGTTTACTGCACTGCAACCAGCTTGCAGGCTATCAAACAACCACAGTATTTATTTACAGTAAGATAAGGCACACATAACTGTTGATGGTTGATGGTTCACAGTGAAGCGTCCACAGTTTATACCTTGTGGAATATAATTTCAATAATACATTGAGCTGCTGTTGGAAATGCTTGTCTGTAGGAGTAGATTACTGTTGTAGCCTATGCACCTGTTATCCATACTAGTAAACAAGGATATTCATTTTTGCTGTCATCTGTAGAATTATTAACCATAACCAACATTTTTTGAAAATTAACAGAAAAGACAGTAAAAACTACATGCTATTGTTCTCTCTCTCTCTCTCTCTCTCTCTCTCTCTCTCTCTCTCTCTCTCTCTCTCTCTCTCTCTCTCTCTCTCTCTCTCTCTCGCTGTCTTTCTTTCTCTCTGTGTATCTCTCTCTCTCTCCTCTCTCTCTCTCGCTGTCTTCTCTTCTCTCTCGTGTCTCTCTCTCTCTCCTGTGCTCTGTCTCTCTTTCGCTTTCCTCCTCCCTCTTTCTCTCTCTCTCTCTCTCTCTTGCTCTTACTCTCATCTGTTCTCTCTCGTCATCTCTTGTTGATCTGTCTCACACTCCCCTCTATCTCCTGTCTCTCTTCTCTCCTTTGTCCATGAGCTCTATCCTCTAAATCTCTCCTATCTCGTCATCTCCAACTCCCCTCTTTTCCAATACTCTCTCTTATCCTGTGTCTGAGCCTACATCCTGTGTTGTAATTCTGTATTGTATGTATGTATGTAATACCCTGTGTTGTAATACCCTGTGTTGTAATGTCCTGTGTTGTAATGTCCTGTGTTGTAATGTCCTGTGTTGTAATGTCCTGTGTTGTAATGTCCTGTGTTGTAATGTCCTGTGTTGGTAATGCCCTGTGTTGTAATGCCCTGTGTTGTAATGCCCTGTGTTGTAATTGCCCTGTGTTGTAATGTCCTGTGTTGTAATGTCCTGTGTTGTAAATCCTTGTGTTGTAATGTCCTGTGTTGTAATGTCCTGTGTTGTAAATCATTGTGTTGTAATGCCCTGTGTTGTAATGCACTGTGTTGTAATGTCCTGTGTTGTAAATCATTGTGTTGTAATACCCTGTGTTGTAATACCCTGTGTTGTAATAACCTGTGTTGTAATGCCCTGTGTTGTAATGTCCTGTGTTGTAATGTCCTGTGTTGTAATGTCCTGGGTTGTAATAACCTGTGTTGTAATGCCCTGTGTTGTAATGTCCTGTGTTGTAAATCCTTGTGTTGTAATGCCCTGTGTTGTAATGCACTGTGTTGTAATGTCCTGTGTTGTAAATCATTGTGTTGTAATACCCTGTGTTGTAATACCCTGTGTTGTAATAACCTGTGTTGTAATGCCCTGTGTTGTAATGTCCTGTGTTGTAATGTCCTGTGTTGTAATGTCCTGGGTTGTAATAACCTGTGTTGTAATGTCCTGTGTTGTAATGTCCTGTGATGTAATACCCTGTGTTGTAATGCCCTGTGTTGTAATGTCCTGGGTTGTAATAACCTGTGTTGTAATGCCCTGTGTTGTAATGCACTGTGTTGTAATGTCCTGTGTTGTAAATCATTGTGTTGTAATGCCCTGTGTTGTAATACCCTGTGTTGTAATACCCTGTGTTGTAATGCCCTGTGTTGTAATGCCCTGTGTTGTAATGTCCTGTGTTGTAATGTCCTGTGTTGTAAATCCTTGTGTTGTAATGTCCTGTGTTGTAATGTCCTGTGTTGTAAATCCTTGTGTTGTAATGCCCTGTGTTGTAATGCACTGTGTTGTAATGTCCTGTGTTGTAATGCACTGTGTTGTAATGTCCTGGGTTGTAATAACCTGTGTTGTAATGCCCTGTGTTGTAATGTCCTGTGTTGCAATGTCCTGTGTTGTAATTTCCTGTGTTGTAATGTCCTGGGTTGTAATAACCTGTGTTGTAATGCCCTGTGTTGTAATTTCCTGTGTTGTAATGTCCTGGGTTGTAATAACCTGTGTTGTAATGCCCTGTGTTGTAATGTCCTGTGTTGTAATCTCCTGTGTTGTAAATCATTGTGTTGTAATGCCCTGTGTTGTAATGCACTGTGTTGTAATGTCCTGTGTTGTAAATCATTGTGTTGTAATGCCCTGTGTTGTAATACCCTGTGTTGTAATACCCTGTGTTGTAATGCCCTGTGTTGTAATGCCCTGTGTTGTAATGCCCTGTGTTGTAATGTCCTGTGTTGTAATACCCTGGGTTGTAATGTCCTGTGTTGTAATGTCCGGTGTTGTAATACCCTGGGTTGTAATGTCCTGTGTTGTAATGTCCTGTGTTGTAATGCCCTGTGTTGTAATGCCCTGTGTTGTAATGCCCTGTGTTGTAATGCCCTGTGTTGTAATGTCCTGTGTTGTAATGTCCTGTGTTGTAAATCCTTGTGTTGTAATGTCCTGTGTTGTAATGTCCTGTGTTGTAAATCATTGTGTTGTAATGCCCTGTGTTGTAATGCACTGTGTTGTAATGTCCTGTGTTGTAAATCATTGTGTTGTAATGCCCTGTGTTGTAATACCCTGTGTTGTAATGCCCTGTGTTGTAATGCCCTGTGTTGTAATGCCCTGTGTTGTAATGTCCTGTGTTGTAATACCCTGGGTTGTAATGTCCTGTGTTGTAATGTCCTGTGTTGTAATACCCTGGGTTGTAATGTCCTGTGTTGTAATGTCCTGTGTTGTAATGCCCTGTGTTGTAATGTCCTGTGTTGTAATTTCCTGTGTTGTAATGTCCTGTGTTGTAATGCCCTGTGTTGTAATGCCCTGTGTTGTAATGCCCTGTGTTGTAATGTCCTGTGTTGTAATGTCCTGTGTTGTAAATCCTTGTGTTGTAATGTCCTGTGTTGTAATGTCCTGTGTTGTAAATCCTTGTGTTGTAATGCCCTGTGTTGTAATGCACTGTGTTGTAATGTCCTGTGTTGTAAATCATTGTGTTGTAATACCCTGTGTTGTAATACCCTGTTTTGTAATAACCTGTGTTGTAATGCCCTGTGTTGTAATGTCCTGTGTTGTAATGTCCTGTGTTGTAATGTCCTGGGTTGTAATAACCTGTGTTGTAATGCCCTGTGTTGTAATGTCCTGTGTTGTAAATCCTTGTGTTGTAATGCCCTGTGTTGTAATGCACTGTGTTGTAATGTCCTGTGTTGTAAATCATTGTGTTGTAATACCCTGTGTTGTAATAACCTGTGTTGTAATGCCCTGTGTTGTAATGTCCTGTGTTGTAATGTCCTGTGTTGTAATGTCCTGGGTTGTAATAAGCTGTGTTGTAATGTCCTGTGTTGTAATGTCCTGTGTTGTAATACCCTGTGTTGTAATGCCCTGTGTTGTAATGTCCTGGGTTGTAATAACCCGTGTTGTAATGCCCTGTGTTGTAATGTCCTGTGTTATAATGTCCTGTGTTGTAAATCATTGTGTTGTAATGCCCTGTGTTGTAATGCACTGTGTTGTAATGTCCTGTGTTGTAAATCATTGTGTTGTAATGCCCTGTGTTGTAATACCCTGGGTTGTAATAACCTGTGTTGTAATGCCATGTGTTGTAATAACCTGTGTTGTAATGCCCTGTGTTGTAATGCCCTGTGTTGTAATAACCTGTGTTGTAATGCCCTGTGTTGTAATGTCCTGTGTTGTAATAACCTGTGTTGTAATGCCCTGTGTTGTAATTCCCTGTGTTGTAATAACCTGTGTTGTAATAACCTGTGATTTAATAACCTGTGTTGTGTGTTGGTTGGATCTATGTAATATAACATATGGTCTTGTTGCTTTTTGTCATAATGGTATTTAATAACATGTTAGGCATATTATTTCCCAGCTGAGATCCAGTCAACTAAAGTAATCTCACATAGACTGTGTATATATGCTTTTTCCTTTAAGGCACTTTAATAGGCAGCCATATTAATAGGTCTGCTGCAGCCATCAGAGGCCAATCCATTGTGACAAGCTTGTTAAATGGCTGACTTAACAAGCACGCTCGCTAATTGGCCGTGTGTTGGCTCTCTATTCATTAGCAGCTGGGGTCAGCCACGCCCAACAGGCAGGTGTCCACTCTACATAGCATGTTCTCTCTCTCTTTACACATCTCTCCCTCTTTACACGTCTCTCTCACACTCCTCTCGTCTCTCTCTCTCTCTCTCTCTCCTCTCGCTCTCTCTCTCCTCGCAGCTCCTCTCACTTCTCTCTCTCTCACATCTCTACACATTCTCTCTTTACATACCACATCTCCAATCTCTCTCGTCCTCCTTCCTCTCTCTCCTCCCCCCTCATCCTTCTCTCTCGCGTCTCTCTCTCCCCTCTCCTCTCTCCTCTTCCCCTCCTCGTCTCTCTCTCTCTCCCTCTCCTCCGTACGGTGGTTCTCAGCACGGCACGTCACCACAAACCTTTCCATTTCAGTATACACTCACACACCTCCTCTCAGCTCTCCCACTGTCTAATTAGCCGCTGGTGTCTAAATAAAAGAATGCAGGGCACACAGCCTTGGCTGGAAGAGAGAGTGTGTGTTTAAAGGGTAAGATGTAACTTTTATTGGTACAAGATACACATGGTATACACTGTCCAACGAAATGCTTACTTGCAGGTTCCTTGCATTTGTGTGTGTGTGTGAGAGAGAGAGCGAGAGAGTGAGAGAGAGAGATGTGGAGGTGTGGCAGGTTGTTTGACTTCCTGTGGACCATTAGCAACAGGTTGGTTACCCAGATCAGATGTTGTGGTTCTTGATGGGTACGCTATATGTGAGACACACACACACACACACGTTGTGCCTTACACACACTGTAATAGACCACATATGCAAAATTGAAGGGATGAGTGCTCTCTTGAGTATTTGAATAATGGTTATTTTTGTGTAATACCTTAGCCATTGCAAGATGTCACCCAAAGACATCATCAGTGTCCCCATAGTCACTTACTCTGGCAGATAGTTCAGTTCTGTAAAGTGTTGAGATGTAGATCATTTAATTCTACCCCTTCTTCCACTAAGCTCGGACATTGTTTGCATCCCAAATTGCACCCTATTCCCTAAATAGTGCAGTACCTTTGACCATAGGGCCCTATCAAGGGAATAGGGTGCCATTTGGGACAGAGACATTGAAACTATAGTCCATCTGGACCTGCCATAAATTCATTCCACTGGTCAAAAAATGTCTAATCCTAGTGGCCAGTGATTTTAATTGCAGGAAAACTGAAATCCGTCTTACCTAATTTCTATCAGCATGTCACCTTTGCAACTAGAGGAGACAAAACTCTAGATCACCTTTACTCCACACACATAAACTTATAGAAAGCTCTCCCTTGGCCTCCATTTGCCAAATCTGACCATAACTCTATCCTACTGATTCCTTCTTACAAGCAATAACTCAAACAGGAAGTACCAATGACAAGCTCAATACAGAAGTGATCCGATGAAGTGGATGCTAAGCTACAGGACTGTTCCACTAGCACAGACTGGAATATGTTCCGGGATTCATCCGATAACATTGAGAAGTTTACCACATCAGTCACCGGCTTCATTAATAAGTGACTGTACTTACATATCCAAACCAGAAGCCATTGATTACAGGCAATATCCGCACTGAGCTAAAGGCTAGAGCTGCCAGCGGGACACTAATCCGGACGCTTATAAGAAATTCTGCTACGAACTCCAGTGAACCACAAACAGTCAAAACGTCAATACAGGACTAAGATCGAATCCTACTACTCCAGCTCTAATGCTCGATGGATGTGGCAGGGCTTTCAAGCTATCATTGATTACAAAGGGGAACCCAGCCACGAGCTGCCCAGTGATGCGAGCCTACCAGACTAGCTAAATTCCTTCTATGCTCACTTCGAGGCAAGCAAAACTGAACCATGCATGAGTGCACCGGCTGCTCTGGATGACTGTGTGATCTTGCACTCCATACCCGATGTGACTAAGACCTTTAAACAGGTTAACATTCACAAGGCTGCGGGGCCAGACGGATTACCAGGACGTGGACTCAGAGCATGCACTGACCAGCTGGTAAGTGTCTTCACTGACAACCTCTCCCTGACTGAGTCTGTAATACCAACATGTTTCAAGCAGACCACCATAGTCCTTGTGCCCAGGAACGCCAAGGTAACTTATCTAAATGAAATTTGCCACATAGCACTCACATCTGTAGCCATGACATTCTTTGAAATGCTGGTCATGGCTCACATAAACACCATCTTCCCAGACACCCAGGACCCACTCCAATTCACATTCCGCCCCAACAGATTCACAGATGACACAATCTCTATTGCACTCCACACTTCCCTCTCCCACCTGGACAAGAAGAACACCTATGTGAGAATGCTGTTCATTGACTACAGCTCAGTGTTCAACATCATAGTGCCCTCCAAGCTCATCACTAAGCTCAGGACCCTGGGACTGAACACCTCCCTCTACAACTGGATCCTGGACTTCCTGAAGGTAGGGAACAACACACCCCCCACGCTGACCCTCAACACGGGGGCCCCTCAGTGGTGCATGCTTAGTCCCCTCCTGTACTCCCTATTCACCCACGACTGTGTGGCCACGCACAACTCCAACACCATCATTAAGCTTGCTGACGACATGACGGTGGTTGGCCTGATCAGCGACGACGATAAGACAGCATATAGGGAGGAGGTCAGAGACCTGGCAGTGTGGTGCTAGGACAACAACCCCTCCCTCAACGTCAGCAAGACAAAGGAGCTGATCGTGGACTACTGGAAACGGAGGGCCAAGCACGTTTCAAGTTCCTCTACATCACTAAGGAATTATCCTGGTCCACACACACCAACACAGTCGTGAAGAAGGCACAACAACGCCTCTTCCCCCTCAAGAGGCTGAAAAGACTGAAACGAAGGCCCTGAGATCCTCAAAAAGTTTTACAGCTTCACCATTGAGAGCATCTTGACTGGCTGTATCACCACTTTGTATGGCAACTGCTTGGCATCCGACTGCAAGGCGCTACAGAGGGTAGTGCATACGGCCAAGTACTGGGGTTGAGCTCCCTGCCATCCAGGACCTCTATACCAGGCACACCGCCTGGTGTGCCCTAAAAATGGTTAAAGACTCCAGCCACACAATTCAAAGACTGTTCTCTCTGCTACCGCACGGCATGCGATACCGATGCACCAAGTCTGGAACCAACAGGACCCTGAACAGTTTCTACCTCCAATCCATAAGACTGTTAAATAGTTAGTCTGGGTAGCTATTGGTTAACTATTTAACTATCTGCATTGACCCTTTTTGCAGTAACTTACTACTGTTTATTATCTATCCTGTTGCCTAGTCACTTTATCTCTACTTATATGTACATATCTACCTTAATTACCACGTACCCCTGCACATCGACTCGGCACTGGTACCTCGTGTATATAGCCAAGTTATCGTTACTCAATGTGGATTTATTCCTTTATTCTTTTTTTCTTTCTGCATTGTTGGGAAGGGCCTGTAAGCACTTCACTGTTAGTCTACATTTGTTGTTTACGAAGCATGTGACAAATAACAGAAGATATTTTGACCTAATAGTACTTTACTCTCCCATGTATTCTCTTCCAATCTCCATTGACTGCTAGGTGATGCGTTGCCCATTGCCAGCCAGCCAGCCAGCCACGGTAAGTGCTGGTGTGTCAAGTGGATGAGAGAGATAGAGGATATCGATAGAGAGGTGATCTCTGCATTGTTCCATTGTGGGCTGATCAATGTGCTGTATTTATGATCCAGCCCTAGAATACACTGACCACCAGGCAGAATGAAAAGCCCCTTAAGCCAGTCCATTATGGGATAAAGGGACGAGGGGAGTAGAGGGTGATGGGAGATCTAAGGTCTAATTACACCTAGATCCTTCGACACATAGCCTTGGACATCCAGAGAATCTGTATTACTACGCTAGCATCTTCCCCTAGTCCTCAAGCTCATTCTTTTGGTCATATCTCATTTGATTTGTCACATGCTTCGTAAACAACAGGTGTAGACTAACAGTTAAAATGCTGACTTACGGCTCCTTTTCCGACAATGCAGAGTTAAAGATAAAAAATAGAAATAGTGACATGGGGAAGAAATACACAGTAAAAAACTAATAATATTAATGAGTCAAAATACTATATACAGTATAGGCAGTAGAACATAACATGGTTATATACAGTATAGGCAGTAGAACATAACATGGTTATATACAGTATAGGCAGTAGAACATAACATGGTTATATACAGTATAGGCAGTAGAACATAACATGGTTATATACAGTATAGGCAGTAGAACATAACATGGTTATATACAGTATAGGCAGTAGAACATAACATGGTTATATACAGGTAGCACCAGTAGGGGTATGAGGTAATCGATATGCAGGGGTATGAGGTAATCGATATGCAGGGGTATGAGGTAATCGATATGCAGGGGTATGAGGTAATCGATATGCAGGGGTATGAGGTAATTGAGGTAACTACATGTAGGGGTAAAGTGACCAGGCAACAGGATAGATAATAGACAGTAGCAGCAGCGTATGTGGTGAGTGTGGAAGTGTGTGTGTGGCGTCAGTATGCATGTGTGCACATGTTATGTGTGTGTGGGCAGAGTTCAATGTGTGTGCATAGAGTCAGTGCAAGAGAGTTTGTGCAAAAAGGGTTCAACACAGGAAGTCCGGGTAGCCATTTGATTAGCTATTTAGCAGTCTTGTTTAGCAGTCTTATGGCTTGGGGATAGAATCTGTTCAAGGTCCTGTTGGTTCCAGACTGGTATCGCTTGCCTTGCGGTAGCAGAGAGAACATTCATATCATTCATATTCATATCATATATCATATTCATATAATTCATATCAGAAAAACGTTTAATATAGTCTATCAATGTATAACCCTGGGCGCCATGGTGTGTGTGTCTCTGATGAACCCGTTGTAGGTGTTCCTCAGTGCTGTCTCTGATCAACCCATTCTAGGTATTCCTCAGTGCTCATTCTAGCTTATTCTGTGATCTTCAACGGAACCAGCTTCTTTTAAAGATAAAAGCAGACGCAGGGATGTGTTCAGTAAGTGACAGACAGCCAACATCTGTTCCGACACGTCTTTGTACATCAAAACTCCAAAATCTCTCTTCTGCATCGGCCTCCAAAAAGTTATATCAATCAAAATGACCCCTGTGAACTTAGAGGAGAAACAAACGAACAAAATAAAAAACTTTACCTCTTGAGTTCCTATTTCTGGCTTTGTCACTGTAAGGAAGAAGTTGTAGATGTGTTATTTGATGTGTTTGGTGACACATCTTCACAATGAGTCGAGTACAGCGGGATATCATCTCCGTTTCTTCTTTTTCTTTTTCTTATAGTTG
>LR778260.1:7731028-7733528 GCA_902810595.1 Coregonus sp. 'balchen'
AATTAAAACAGCATTTTATTTTCTGTTGCTTACTATATTGAAACCCAAAAAATAAAAACAGTGTTATTGAAAATCTCCCCTACAGCTTTAAAAAAAGACTCCAGCATTTCCAAGAGAGGTTTTATCCTCTCACACTCCATAAAATAGTGAAAAAATGTTTCTCTTATGTTACAAAAAGGACTTCCATCTCCAACATCTGAGTTAATAACAGATACAAAAGCATGAACTGCATTGATGCCATGCAAAACCCTCCATTGCATGTCACCAGTGCCCTTTTGTAACGGTGGCTTGCACAGTGCTCTCCATGAGTGGCTGGAAGGCAGGGGGATTGAGGGACCTTCGCTTGAAAAAAGCGGCAATAGTACTGTTTGTTCATCTTGGGACGCTGTAGCCAGTATACACTTCCTCAAAATAGTCAGAATTAATCTAAGATAATACAAGAAATCTGTCATTCATTTTTGACATTTTTGCAGAGAAGATCTTATTCGAGATCTTAGCCGCACAACGTTACATCCAACTAAGATGTTTGGTGCAGTGTGACGAGTCGTCTCTCGTTGAATGACAACAAACACTTAATTGAAGAATCCCCACTATTGACCAATCACTGATGAAGGGGCGTAGACTTCGGCTGCCGACTTCCGAAAAAAACCTCTGCCGAAGACCAAAACGAACCAAAACGTCCCAAAGTGTCGTCATAATACATGCAGGAACTGGATAGCTTTTCAGAATTAATCGATAAATTGTCCCACGTGGAAAAAATTATACAAAAAAAAACCGTAAATGACTCGGTAACAGGAAATACATTTATTTGGTAACACTTTACTTGACACCCAGTGTTAAAACACATTATGACACAGTCATAACCATGTCACAACAGCTGCCATAACCTGTCATAACCTGTTATAATATAGTCATAACACTGTCATGACCCCATATATTTAGACATATATTGGCTGGTTATGACCCCTACATAAGAGTGTAGAGTGAATCCTACCACACAAGGCAAAACATAACATTGCACCATAGCCTACACGTCAACAGTATGTTTATGTTGTATGTTAAAGTATCATTGTAATTGCGCACACATTGATGTCAGACATGAACCTATCCCCAATGCTCTGTTTGCTGATGACTGGGATGAATGCAGGAGCAGATTTCAGGAGCAGGACAAGACACCCTCTTCTTGACTGATGACTGATATAAGGGCCTGTACGTGATAGGCCTATCTGGCTCATATGATTATGATGGTCATAATGCTTCATGACAGCGTCATAAAGTGTATTTTCTTAGTTCAAGTAAAGTGACTCAGGATGGTCATAATGCTTCTTGACAGTGGCATAAAGTGTATTTTCTTAGTTCAAGTAAAGTGACTCAGGATGGTCATAATGCTTCTTGACAGTGGCATAAAGTGAATTTTCTTAGTTCAAGTAAAGTGACTCAGGATGGTCATAATGCTTCTTGACAGTGGCATAAAGTGTATTTTCTTAGTTCAAGTAAAGTGACTCAGGATGGTCATAATGCTTCTTGACAGTGGCATAAAGTGTATTTTCTTAGTTCAAGTAAAGTGACTCAGGATTGGTCATAATGCTTCTTGACAGTGGCATAAAGTGTATTTTCTTAGTTCAAGTAAAGTGACTCAGGATGGTCATAATGCTTCTTGACAGTGGCATAAAGTGTATTTTCTTAGTTAAAGTAAAGTGACTCAGGATGGTCATAATGCTTCTTGACAGTGGCATAAAGTGTATTTTCTTAGTTCAAGTAAAGTGATTCAGGATGGTCATAATGCTTCTTGACAGTGGCATAAAGTGTATTTTCTTAGTTCAAGTAAAGTGACACAGGATGGTCATAATGCTTCTTGACAGTGGCATAAAGTGTATTTTCTTAGTTCAAGTAAAGTGACACAGGATGGTCATAATGCTTCTTGACAGTGGCATAAAGTGTATTTTCTTAGTTCAAGTAAAGTGACACAGGATGGTCATAATGCTTCTTGACAGTGGCATAAAGTGTATTTTCTTAGTTCAAGTAAAGTGACACAGGATGGTCATAATGCTTCTTGACAGTGGCATAAAGTGTATTTTCTTAGTTCAAGTAAAGTGACACAGGATGGTCATATAATGCTTCATGAATGTGTCATAAAGTGTATTTTTTTATTTAAAGTTATTTAAAATATGACGAAAAAACCATGACTGTAAATCACTCATTACATTACACAGGATTTAAGAAACAAAAACTTCTCGGCAGGGAAAAAAACTAATTTGAATAAATGTGGGTTTTGACACTCTTATGTAGGTGTCATAACCAGCCATAAAATATTGCAATATATGTCACAACAGGTGTAAATATATGGGGTCATGACAGTGTTATTACCATACTATGACAGGTTATGACAGGTTATGTCAGCTGTTATGACCATATTATGACACGTTATGACCGTGTCATAACATGTTATGACACTGGGCGTCAAGTAAATTGTTACCATTTATTTCCATGACAGAATTTT
>LR778260.1:7736028-7781028 GCA_902810595.1 Coregonus sp. 'balchen'
CACATACATACATACACACACACACACACACACACAGAGAGAGAGAGACACACATACATGCACACACACACACACACACACACACACACACACACATACGCACACACACATACACACACACTTAGCCTACCTTTCCCACTTTCACACACAATTGTCAAATCCACTCATAGATGTCCAGTCCTCCAATCCATAGTAAGTAGTAGGCTAAAGGGATCCAATAAAGCTCAACTAATAACATATGGTATCTTGTCACTAAATAATGCTTTACATTGCCATTGTCATTCTCAATTCATTCAAATCATCGATAAAACTATTGTATTCTGGTAGAGATCAGAAGCCTAAAGACGACAGAAACGGTCCCAGAGCGCAAAGTCGCGACCGTTTGGTTTCAGTTTGCTGTTCCGTGAATCCTTCCATATTCCGGTGAAATCCGTTTTCAATCGGTTGAAAAATATCATAAAAGTCCTGGAAAGCTGTTCCTGTTAATTTCCACGTTAAACCGAGCCAGATGTGTTTTTTTCCCCCAGCGCGACGCTTCACGATGACATCCATTCACCCTCCCTGCGCTGAACAGAGAAAGAGAGAGAGACTGGCTGAGCGGACTGCACGAGGCAAATCCGGTAAATTCATATCCATCCCGGAGGAGGAGAGAGGTATGAATGGAGAGGGAGGGGGGTCTGTTTAACCAAAATTATATTCATATAATGAGGAGGCCAAGAGCTATTTTTTCCTGTTTACATTGGCTGTAACTGTGCAAGTGTGTACGTGCGTGTGAGCGTGCTTGTGATAAAATTAAAAGAGAGGAAGAGAGAGACATATTTTCAACACTACATGGAAAGGTTTTGGGTATTTAGTTTTGGAAGTATAAATATCAGAACAATACCTCATGTTGTCAACAGTGACCACTGGACCGTTCTAACTGGACAGTATGCTCTAATTAGCAATGGTAACCAATAGGTGCAGTGAATGGCTCTGACATCTGCAACACACACACACATTCACATACACGCACGGTCAAAAAAATGGACGCACGCCACTCGAATGCACGCAAGCACAGGCACAGCATAAACATACCCTCTCTTTCCTCTCACCCTCAGAGGCAAGGCAACACATGCACACACACACACCATCAGCATGACTGACGTTTCCACTCTGACATATCTGACATAGACTCTCAAGTTCTCATTTACAACTGCGACCTGGCCAAGATAAAGCAAAGCAGTGCGATAAAAACAACAACAACACAGAGTTACATATGGGGTAAAACAAAACAAAGTCAAAAATACAACAGAAAATATATATACAGTGTGTGCAAATGTAGCAAGTTATGGAGGTAAGGCAATAAATAGGCCATAGTGCAAAATAATTACAATTAGTATTAACACTGGAATGATAGATGTGCAAGAGATGATGTGCAAATAGAGATACCGGGGTGCAAATGAGCAAAATAAATAACAATATGGGGATGAGGTAGTTTGGGTGGGCTAATTTCAGATGGGCTGTGTACAGGTGCAGTGATCGGTAAGGTGCTCTGACAACTGATGCTTAAAGTTAGTGAGGGAGATAAGAGTCTCCAGCTTCAGAGATTTTTTCAGTTCGTTCCAATCATTGGCAGCAGAGAACTGGAAGGAATGGCGGTTGGCATTCGTTATCCACCTGGGAGGGCCCCTGTCGGCCGGCCTCTGGCCGGTGTTCGGACGGACGGTTCCTCCCGCCCCATGTGGATTCGCCTCTATCGGTGGAGCCCGCTTCCCCGATACGCTCCAGCCGAGCACCGTCCGAGCGAAACCAAGTCGACCCGTCTGACCCAGTGGCCCTACGTTGGTGTTCCGGTGCGGGGTGTGGCACACCCAGGCAGCGATGCCAGGAGTGTGGTCCACCTTGCTACGTACCGGCGCCAGAGACACGTGTTTCTCACACCCTGTTGTTGGCTCAGTTGTGCGGTTCCTACCCTCCAGCTAGAAAAATACCTCTTGAGCGGCGCCCTGGCACTCGCGGCTCAGGCCGCGGGCAGTTCGGGGCCTCCCGCTGGGTGTGCGGCGGATTGCGACCGGGCCTCCTCCCCTGACGGATCTCCTCGCCGAAGCCAGGGGTTTCGTTCTACGGTGGGGGTTCTGGGAATTCTCCTAACCAAAGTCAGGGCAGCGTTCAGGAAGGACGGTGAAGGTATCTCTATACCAGCAGGCACCCCTCCGTAGTCGCCTACTGAGCCTAAGGATGATCATCGTCGCTACTATCATCCGAGCTCACCACCTTCCCAAAGGAGGTGTTGGCTTTGGGGATGACCAGTGAGATATACCTGCTAATAACCCATCCACAACTGCCCGACTATATGTGATAAAGTGAAAATCTGAGGCCTGCACCTGACCCTAACCCACCAATACAGAAAATGTGCTGTAGGCTCAACAGCCAGGTCACCCGTGATACAAGTCAGTATTCGACCGGTTGTAAGGAAATAGAAAGCTGTGAAAACAACCCAACGTGTTTCTGATAAGATTTCAGGTCGGCTTTGATGCACATTTTACGAGGTTGAAATGCCATCAGCTTTTATAATGTTGATAAATAATGCACCTCTACAGACGGTATCTAACTGCGCATTCACATTCTCTCAAGATGCTGAAAGAAAGAAATCATATTTCTCCACTCCTGCTCCCAAGTCAAAATGTTGCTTATATTTGGTGTATAATTTTACTGCAAGAAATGCTTAATTCTGCAGGAGTTAATATTCAAGGGATACTTCAGGATTGTGGCCCTTAATCTACTTCCCCGGAGTCAGATGAACTCGTGGATATCATTGTTATGTCTCTGTGTCCAGTATGAAGGAAGTTAGAGGTAGATTTGTGAGCCAATTCTAACTACCATTCCTCATTGAAGCAACACCTCAAGACATCAGTCAGGAAGGTAAAGCTTGGTTGCAAATGGGTCTTCCAAATGGACAATGACCCCAACCACCACTCCAATACCTTGACTTTGTTGTCCTTAAGCCATTTTGCCATAACTTTGGAAGTATGGTTGGGGTCATTGTCCATTTGGAAGACCCATTTGCGACCAAGCTTTAACTTCCTGACTGATGTCTTGAGGTGTTGCTTCAATATATCCACATAATTTTCCTTCCTCATGATGCCATCTATTTTGTGAAGTGCACCAGTCCCTCCTGCAGCAAAGCACCCCCACAGCATGATGCTGACACCCCCGTGCTTCACGGTTGGGATGGTGTTCTTCGGCTTGCATGCTACCCCCTTTTTCCTCCAAACATAACGATGGTCATTATGGGCAAACAGTTCTATTTTTGTTTCATCAGACCAGAGGACATTTCTCCAAAAAGTACGATCTTTGTCCCCATGTGCAGTTGCAAACCGTAGTCTGGCTTTTTTATGGCGGTTTTGGAGCAGTGGCTTCTCCCTTGCTGAGTGGCCTTTCAGGTTATGTCAATATAGGACTCGTTTTACTGTGGATATAGATATTTTTGTACCCGTTTCCTCCAGCATCTTCACAAGGTCCTTTGCTGTTGTTCTGGGATTGATTTGCACTTTTCGCACCAAAGTACGTTCATCTCTAGGAGACAGAACGCGTCTCCTTCCTGAGCTGTATGATGGCTGTGTGGTCCCATGGTGTTTATACTTGCGTACTATTGTTTGTACAGATGAACATGGTACCTTCAGGCGTTTGGAAATTGTTCCCAAGGATGAACCAGACTTGGTTGATTTATTTTGATTTTCCCATGATGTCAATCAAAGAGGCACTGAGTTTGAAGGTAGGCCTTGAAATACATCCACAGGTACACCTCCAATTGACTCAAATGATGTCAATTAGCCTATCAGAAGCTTCTAAAGCCATGACATCATTTTCTGGAATTTTCCAAGCTGTTTAAAGGCACAGTCAACTTAGTGTATGTAAACTTCCGACCCACTGGAATTGTGATACAGTGAATTATAAGTGAAATAATCTGTCTGTAAACAATTGTTGGAAAAATTACTTGTGTCATGCACAAAGTAGATGTCCTAACCGACTTGCCAAAAATGTAGTTTGTTAACAAGAAATTTGTGGAGTGGTTGAAAAACAAGTTTTAATGACTCCAACCTAAGTGTATGTAAACTTCCTACTTCAACTGTATATATAAATTGAGAGAAAGCTGTTTTTATGCATTGTGACAAGAAATAATATCACTTAGCAGTTTCCTGTTACCGAGCTAGGGATAATGTGCAATTGAAATCAAATCAGAGCAATTGGAGTTGGCTGAACTGACCCTTTTTGGCCTGTTACTGTCACGATCGTCTGAGGAAGCGGACCAATACGCAGCGCGTGGAGTGAACATGATTACTTTATTTACATAAAAGCAACCACGAAAACAACAAACAAATGACGATAGTGAAGTCCTACAGTAACTATGACTGAACCTGGAACAAAAACCCACCCATGCCCACAGGAAAACAATCAGAATAAATATGGCTCCCAATCAGAGATAACGAGCCGACAGCTGACACTCGTTACCTCCGATTGGGAGTCATTGACCAAACCTAGAAAAGAACCCCACAGAACTGCAAACAAGAAATACACCCAAAACCCAACATAACCAAACCAAACCCCAACAAAACAAATACACCCTGGCTCAAATATAAAAGTCCCGGAGCCAGAGTGTCACAGTACCCCCCCCTAAAGGTGCGAACTCCGGGCGCACCAGCATACAGTCTATGGAGGGTCTGGGTGGGCGTCTGTCCACGGTGGCGGCTCTGGCCCTGGTCGTGGTCCCCACCCCACTTAGTCACTATCCGCTTCCGTAGCCTCCTCCATATGACCACCCCCCAACTAAACCCCACTGGATTAAGAGGCGGCACCGGACTAACGGGCAGCACCGGACTAAGGGGCAGCACCGGACTAAGGGGCAGTACCGGACTAAGGGGCAGCACCAGGATAAGGGGCAGCACCGGGCTAAGGGACAGCACCGGACTCAATGGCGGATCCTGGCTGGCTGGCTCTGGCGGATCCTGGCTGGACGGCTCTGGCGGATCCTGGCTGGACGGCTCATGGCTGGCCGAAGGATGGCTGCTCAGGTGGCTGACGGACTGGCGCTCATGGCTGGCTGACGGATCTGGCTGCTCATGGCTGGCCGACGGATCTGGCTGCTCATGGCTGGCCGACGGATCTGGCTGCTCATGGCTGGCCGACGGATCTGGCTGCTCATGGCTGGCTGACGGATCTGGCTGCTCATGGCTGGCTGACGGATCTGGCTGCTCATGGCTGGCCGACGGATCTGGCTGCTCATGGCTGGCCGACGGATCTGGCTGCTCATGGCTGGCCGACGGATCTGGCTGCTCATGGCTGGCTGAAGGATCTGGCTGCTCATGGCTGGCTGAAGGCTCTGGCTGATCCTGTCTGGCAGAAGGCTCTGGCTGATCCTGTCTGGCGGAAGGCTCTGGCTGATCCTGTCTGGCGAAAGGCTCTGGCTGATCCTGTCTGGCGGAAGGCTCTGGCTGATCCTGTCTGGCGGAAGGCTCTGGCTGATCCTGTCTGGCGGAAGGCTCTAGCGGCTCCGGTCTGGCGGACGGCTCTGAAGGCTCATGGCCGACGGGCGGCTTATGCAGCGCTTGGCAGACGGACAGTTCAGACGGCGTTGGGCAGACAGGCAGTTCAGGCCCCGTTGGGCAGACGGCAGACTCTGGCCGTCTGAGGCGCACTATAGGCCTGGTGCGTGGTGCCGGAACTGGTGGTCCCGTGCTGAGGACACGCATCTCAGGGCTAGTGCGGGGAGAAGGAACAGGCCGGACCGGGCTGGCGACGCGCACCGTCAGTTTGGTGCGAGTGGCAGGAACAGGCCGGGTCGGGCTGGCGACGCGCACCGTAGACTTGGTGCGGGTGGCAGGAACAGGCCGGACCGGGCTGGCGACGCGCACCGTCAGTTTGGTGCGAGTGGCAGGAACAGGCCGGGTCGGGCTGGCGACGCGCACCGTAGACTTGGTGCGGGTGGCAGGAACAGGCCGGACCGGGCTGGCGACGCGCACCGTCAGTTTGGTGCGAGTGGCAGGAACAGGCCGGGTCGGGCTGGCGACGCGCACCGTAGGTTTGGTGCGAGTGGCAGGAACAGGCCGGGTCGGGCTGGCGACGTACACCGTAGGCTTAGTACGTGGAGCAGGAACTGGCCGGGCTGGGCTGGCGACGCACACCGTAGGTTCTGTGCGTGGAGCAGGAACAGGCCGGGCTGGGCTGGCAACGCACACCGTAGGCCTTGTGCGAGAGGCAGGAACAGGTCGGACCGGGCTGGAGACGCGCACCGTCCCTTTGGTGCGAGGGGCCGTACCAGGCCGGACCGTACTGGGGACACACACCACTGGCTCTACCCCGGGAACTGGAACGGGCCGGACCGGACTGGATACACACCTCAGTCTCTCACGCCGTGCCTCTACATCTCCTTTCCCTCCTTTAACCAGTAGCCCCCGTAACCTGGTGGCCTCTTGAATTCGCCCCTTCTCTGCCTCCGTTAGCCCCGTCGTCCAAGCCATGTGCCCCCCCCAAAAAACTTTTTGGGGTTGCCTCTCGTCCTTCCAACGATGATGGCCCTGCTGACGCCGTTGCTCCTCTCTCGCCAGGGCCTTGATCTTCCCCCAAGGTCCCTTGCCCCCGAGCATGTCCTCCCAGGACCACGATTTGCCCACCTGGGCCATCGCCAGCCTCTCGATCTCCTTACCAGGCGCTTCCTCCCATGTCCAGCTGTCGTGCTCCTGGACACGCTGCTTGGTCCTTCTATGGTGGGTTTTTCTGTCCCGATCGTCTGAGGAAGCGGACCAATACGCAGCGCGTGGAGTGAACATGATGACTTTATTTACATAAAAGCAACCACGAAAACAACAAACAAATGACGATAGTGAAGTCCTACAGTAACTATGACTGAACCTGGAACAAAAACCCACCCATGCCCACAGGAAAACAATCAGAATAAATATGGCTCCCAATCAGAGATAACGAGCCGACAGCTGACACTCGTTACCTCCGATTGGGAGTCATTGACCAAACCTAGAAAAGAACCCCACAGAACTGCAAACAAGAAATACACCCAAAACCCAACATAACCAAACCAAACCCCAACAAAACAAATACACCCTGGCTCAAATATAAAAGTCCCGGAGCCAGAGTGTCACAGTTACCATCTTAACTAGACATTGGAGGGACAGTTCATCCCAAATTGAACGTTTGTTTCAGACTTCAAAACTGAGTGTGGTGTTAAAAGTAGTTTACATGATGTGGATCCATAATAATTCTAGCTAACCCGTACTTGAATCACCAATGTTTGCTTTTGGTCCCCATTTGCATATTTCTTCTAGAAGTGTTTCTGAACCTCGCAGACTTCATGGCTCTTATGTGGTGTCAAGAACAATTATTCTTATATTTCGTTCTGATGTAGACCTCCTGTCTTTCAACATTTACATTTACATCATTTAGCAGACGCTCTTATCCAGAGCGATTTACAAATTGGTGCATTCAACTTATGATAGCCAGTGGGACAACCACATTTATTTTTTATGGGGGGGGGGGGGGGGGGGGGGGGGTTAGAAGGATTACTTTATACTATTCCAGGTATTCCTTAAAGAGGTAGGGTTTCAAGTGTCTCCGGAAGGTGGTCAGTGACTCCACTGTCCTGGCGTCGTGAGGGAGCTTGTTCCACCATTGGGGTGCCAGAGCAGTGAATAGATTTGACTGGGCTGAGCGGAAACTGTGCTTCCGTAGAGGTAGGGGGGCTAGCAGGCCAGAGGTGGATGAACGTAGTGCCCTCGTTTGGGTGTAGGGTCTGATCAGAGCCTGAAGGTAAGGAGGTGCCGTTCCCCTCACAGCTCCGTAGGCAAACACCATCGTCTTGTAGTAGATGCGAGCCTCAACTGGAAGCCAGTGGAGTGTGCGGAGGAGCGGGGTGATGTGAGAGAACTTGGGAAGGTTGAACACCAGACGGGCTGCAGCGTTCTGGATAAGTTGTAGGGGTTTAATGGCACAGGCAGGGAGCCCAGCCAACAGTAAATTGCAGTAATCCAGACGGGAGATGACAAGTGCCTGGATTAGGACCTGTGCCGCTCTCTGTGTAAGGTAGGGTCGTACTCTGCGAATGTTGTAGAGCATGAACCTGCAGGATCGGGTCACCGCTTTGATGTTAGCGGAGAACGACAGGGTGTTGTCCAGGGTCACGCCAAGGTTCTTTGCACTCTGGGAGGAGGACACAACAGAGTTGTCAACCGTGATGGCGAGATCATGGAACGGGCAGTCATTCCCCGTGAGAAAGAGCAGCTCCGTCTTGCCAAGGTTCAGCTTGAGGTGGTGATCCGACATCCACACTGATATGTCTGCCAGACATGCAGAGATGCGATTCGCCACCTGGTTATCAGAAGGGGGAAAAAAGAAAATGAATTGTGTGTCGTCTGCGTAGCAATGATAGGAGAGACCATGTGAGGATATGACAGAGCCAAGTGACTTGGTGTATAGAGAGAATAGGAGAGGGCCTAGAACTGAGCCCTGGGGGACACCAGCGGTGAGAGCACGTGGTGCGGAGACAGATTCTCGCCACGCCACCTGGTAGGAGCGACCTGTCAGGTAAGACGCAATCCAAGAGTGAGCAGCGCCGGAGATGCCCAATTTGGAGAGGGTGGAGAGGAGGATCTGATGGTTCACAGTATCAAAGGCAGCAGATAGGTCTAGAAGGATAAGAGCAGAGGAGAGAGAGTTAGCTTTAGCAGTGCGGAGAGCCTCCGTGACACAGAGAAGAGCAGTCTCAGTTGAATGACCTGTCTTGAAACCTGACTGGTTTGGATCAAGAAGGTCATTCTGAGAGAGATAGCAGGAGAGTTGGCTAGAGACGGCATGCTCAAGAGTTTTGGAGAGAAAAGAAAGAAGGGATACTGGTCTGTAGTTGTTGACATCGGAGGGGTCGAGTCTAGGTTTTTTGAGGAGGGGTGCAACTCTCGCTCTCTTGAAGACGGAAGGGACATGGCCAGCGGTCAAGGATGAGTTGATGAGCGAGGTGAGGTAAGGGAGAAGGTCTCCGGAAATGGTCTGGAGAACAGAGGAGGGGATAGGGTCAAGCGGGCAGGTTGTTGGGCGGCCGGCCGTCACAAGTCGCAAGATTTCATCTGGAGAGAGAGGGGAGAAAGAAGTCAAAGCATAGGGTAGGGCAGTGTGAGCATGACCTGCGGTGTCATTTGACTTAATAAATTAGGATCGGATGTCCTCAACCTTCTTTTCAAAATGGTTGACGAAGTCATCCACAGAGAGGGAGAAGGGAGGGGGAGGAGGAGGAGGATTCAGCAGGGAGGAGAAGGTGGTAAAGAGCTTCCTAGGGTTAGAGGCAGAGGCTTGAAATTTAGAGTGGTAGAAAGTGGCTTTAGCAGCAGAAACAGAGGAAGAGAATGTAGAGAGGAGGGAGTGAAAAGATGACAGGTCCGCAGGGAGTCTAGTTTTCCTCCATTTCCGCTCGGCTGCCCGGAGCCCTCTTCTGTGAGCTCGCAATGAGTCGTCAAGCCACAGAGCAGGAGGGGAGGACCGAGCCGGCCGGGAGGATAGGGGACATAGAGAGTCAAAAGATGCAGAAAGGGAGGAGAGGAGGGTTGAGGAGGCAGAATCAGGAGATCGAAGGGAGAAGGATTTAGCAGAGGAAAGAGATGATAGGATGGAAGAGGCGAGAGAAGCGGGAGAGAGAGAGTGAAGGTTGCGACGGCACATTACCATCTGAGTAGGGGCAGAGTGAGTAGTGTTGGAGGAGAGCGAGAGAGAAAAGGATACAAAGTAGTGGTCAGAGACTTGGAGGGGAGCTGCAGTGAGATTAGTAGTAGAACAGCATCTAGTAAAAATGAGGTAAAGCGTATTGCCTGCCTTGTGAGTAGGGGGGGACGGTGAGAGGGGGAGGTCAAACGAGGAAAGGAGTGGAAAGAAGGAGGAAGAGAGAAATGAGCCAAATGCAGATGTAGGGAGGTTAGTCACCCAGAACTGTGAGGGGTGAGCCATCCTCAGGAAAGGAACTTATCAAGGCGTCAAGCTCATTTATGAACTCTCCAAGGGAACCTGGAGGGCGATAAATGACAAGGATGTTAAGCTTGAATGGTCTAGTGACTGTGACAGCATGGAATTCAAATGAGGAGATAGACAGATGGGTCTGGGGAAAAGAGAGAATGTCCACTTGAGAGAGATGAGGATTCCTGTGCCACCGCCGCGCTGACCAGATGCTCTCGGGTTATGCGAGAACACATGGTCAGACGAGGAAAGAGCAGTAGGAGTAGCAGTGTTTTCTGTGGTAATCCATGTTTCCGTCAGCGCCAAGAAGTCGAGGGACTGGAGGGTAGCATAGGCTGAGATGAACTCTGCCTTGTTGGCCTCAGAACGGCAGTTCCAGAGGCTGCTGGAGACCTGGAACTCCACGTGGGTGGTGCGTTCAGGGACCACCAGGTTAGAGTGGCAGCAGCCACGCGGTGTGAGGCGTTTGTATAGCCTGTGCGGAGAGGAGAGAACAGTGATAGACAGACGCATAGTTGACAGGCTACAGAAAAAGGCTAAACTACAGCAGTTCAATGTTTCTAGGAATAGACTCTAACTTAGTTTATTCAGCTAGCTAACTTGGTACAGTATTCTTCTGTGAAAACCGTCCAGGGCACTGAATCCTATGACGCCATAGCCAACTAGCATGCCAGCCTCCAATAACACGGTTTAGCACCAATACTCAGTTACAACAAACCACCAGTGTGTTAACACGCCAAACAGATCATTTGTGTCCGTGTCTAACGTTGTGTAAAGTTTTGGGTTAGTTTTGACAGTTTGAGTGAGTACGTCGTCAACTTATTTAGCTATTGTTTAGTTAGCTATCCAGGTAGCAACAAGCTAGCTATATTTCGAGTGCAGTAGCTACTAACTACCTAACGTTAACGCTTCAGATAATGAGGTTAGAAAAACAGCTGAATGGTAGGTAGCTAGCTGGCATAATTACAGGTACTCTTAAGCGTGAAATAACATTGGAAACAACTATCCACAGTTGCTAATAGTTACCAGTAGCTACCCGCTAGCTAGCTAGCTTTATTGGTCCAGGTAGTGGGTTAGCTAGCCTCGTGCTTCACCGGGCTCCAGCTGAATACAATACTTACCTACAATAATTACCTACAATAACTACCTAGATAAACTACCTACAATACCTAACTACAATCTAAATACATGGTTTAAGCTTTACTCAACACCATATAAGAAGCCAAGCTTACCTCCCGCTAGAGAAACACAACCTCAGCCGACCAGTATCCACACACTGTATCCATGCCAGGATACTGTCACACAGTAGTGAGAGGTCCTTGGTGTTTGCAGCACTTTTAGTTCAGTATTTGAAAAGGTGAGGGCTGATTACTTAAATATTCTGCCACTAAATTTGCCATTAAAAAAAAAATCTCTCAGACTAACAAGTTGGGAAACATCGGCCCCAGTTCAGCTCAGAATCCTCTTAGGAGAAAACAACTCGCAGTGATTGACTCTTCCGTCTGGAATGAGATGAAGAAGCAGTGGAGACTGAGAAACCACTACAGGCTTCATGGACAGTCCGTTTGGAAATGAGTTCATGAACTTACATTTACATTTACATTTACGTCATTTAGCAGACGCTCTTATCCAAAGCGACTTACAAATTGGTGCATTCACCTTATGATAGCCAATGGGACAACCACTTTACAATAACAAAAAATTTAAAAAACTTGCCCTCAACAGCAGACATACAAAGGTACAATCACAGTGATCTCTTTGCCTGATTCGCCCATCCCTTGATTCCTCGTCGCTTTCATCTGGAGACACTGATGATACGGTCATAATTCATTGTGACATTGATGATACGACTGTCTTCCTCAGAGTCCACGTCATCAACATTTTCTGCATGGCCATGTACCCCATTCCTCGTATGATGCAGAGACAGCTTGACTAATGAGACTCTTCCTTGTGGGTGGAATCTTTTACTTTAAGAACTGACATGTTCAGTCAATCCATTTTCAGCCCATGCAGTGGTACAACAGGTGTAGACCTTCCAGTGAAATGCTGACTGACAAGCCCTTAACCAACAATGCAGTTTTAAGAAAAACAAGTGTTAAGTAGAGAATAGATGACTAAAAAATACTGGTTATTACTACACCCACACACACACACACACACACACGCACACGCACCACGCACGCACGCACGCACACGCACACGCACACACGCACCAACACCACACACACCACACACACACACAACCCACACACACACACCACACACACAACACACACACACACACACAGCACACACCACAGACACACACAACACACACACACAACACACGACCACACACACACCAACACACACACACGCAAACACACACACAGCACACACACACAACACACACACAGACACACGCAACACACGCACACACAACACAAACACACAACACACACACAAACACACACACCCACACAACACACCACACACTAGATCAGTAACAGAATCGACTCTAGCCTAGATCAAATCTTCAACCAACAATGCATTAAGAAAGAAATACCACAAGAGAAAATAACAAACAAAAATAACAAGCAAAAAATACAATAAAAATATAATTGAAATAAAGTAACAAATAATTAAAGAGCAGCAGTAAAAAATAACATAGGTTATATACAGGGGAACCGGTACCAGAGTCATGTGCGGGAGCACCGGTTAGTCGAGGTAATATAATATGTACATGTAGGTAGAGTTAAAGTGACTATGCATAGATAATAAACAGAGTAGCAGCAGCGTAAAAGAGGGGGTGGGGTGGGGGGGGGGGGGACAATGCAAATAGTCCGGGTAGCCATTTGATTAGCTGTTAAGAAGCCTTTTGGACCTAGACTTGGCGCTCCGGTACCGCTTGCCGTGTGGTAGCAGAGAGAACAGTCTATGACTAGGGTGGCTGGAGTCTTTGACAATTTCTAGGGCCTTCCTCTGACACCGCCTGGTATAGAGGTCCTGGATGGCAGGAAGCTTGGCCCCAGTGATGTACTGGGCCGTACGCACTACCCCCTGTAGTGCCTTGCGGTCGGAGGCCGAGCAGCTGCCATACCAGGTGGTGATGCAACCAGTCAGGATGCTATCGATGGTGCAGCTGTATAACTTTTTGAGGATCTGAGGACCCATGCCAAATCTTTTCAGTCTTCTGAAGGGGAATAGGCTTTGTCGTGCACTCTTCACGACTGTCTTGGTGTGTTTGGACCATGATAGATGGTTGGTGATGTGGACACCAAGGAACTTGAAGCTCTCAACCTGCTCCACTACAGCCCCATCGATGAGAATGGGGGCGTGCTCGGTCCTCTTTTTCCTGTAGTCCACAATCATCTCCTTTGTCTTGATCACGTTGAGGGAGAAGTTGTTATCCTGGCACCACACGGCCAGGTCTCTGACCTCCTCCCTATAGGCTGTCTCATCGTTGTCGGTGATCTGGCCTACCACTGTTGTTTCGTTAGCAAACTTAATGATGGCGTTGGAGTCATGCCTGGTCATGCAATCATGGGTGAACAGGGAGTACAGGAGGGAACTGAGCATGCACCCCTGAGGGGCCCCCGTGTAGAGGATCAGCGTGGCAGATGTGTTGTTACCTACCCTTACCACCTGGGGATGGCCCGTCAGGAAGTTCAGAATCCAGTTGCAGAGGGAGGTGTTTAGTCCCAGGATCCTTAGCTTAGTGATGAGCTTTGAGGGCACTATGGTGTTGAACGCTGAGCTGTAGTCAATGAATAGCATTCTCACGTAGGTGTTCCTCTTGTCCAGGTGGGAAAGGGTAGTGTGGAGTGCAATAGAGATTGCATCATCTGTGGATCTGTTGGGGCGTTATGCAAATTGGAGTGGGTCTAAGTTTTCTGGGATAATGGTGTTGATGTGAGCCATGAACAGCCTTTCAAAGCACTTCATGGCTACAGACGTGAGTGCTACGGTCGGTAGTCATTTAGGCAGGTTACCTTTGCCTTCTTGGGCACAGGGACTATGGTGGTCTGCTTGAAACATGTTGGTATTACAGACTCCGTCAGGGACAGGTTGAAAATGTCAGTGAAGACACTTGCCAGTTGGTCAGCGCATATTCGGAGTACACGTCCTGGTAATACATCTGGCCCTGCGGCCTTGTGAATGTTGACCTGTTTAAAAGTCTTACTCACATCGGCTACGGAGAGCGTGATCACATAGTCATCCGGAACAGCTGACGCTCTCATGCATGCTTCAGTGTTGCTTGCCTCGAAGCTAGCATAGAAGTAATTTAGCTCGTCTGGTAGGCTCGTGTCACTGGGCAGCCCGCGGCTTTCTTCCCTTTGTAGTCTGTAATAGTTTTGCAAGCCCTGCCACATCCGACGAGCATCGGAGCCGGTGTAGTACGATTCAATCTTAGTCCTGTATTTACTCTTTGCCTTTTTGATGGTTCATCGGAGGGCATAGCGGGATTTCTTATAAGCGTCCGGGTTAGATTCCCGCTCCTTGAAAGCGGCAGCTCTACCCTTTAGCTCAGTGCGGATGTTGCCTGTAATCCATGGCTTCTGGTTGGGGAATGTACGTACGTTCACTGTGGGGACGACATCATCGATGCACTTATTGATGAAGCCAGTGACTGATGTGGTGTACTCCTCAATGCCATCGGAAGAATCCCCTAACATATTCCAGTCTGTGCTAGCAAAACAGTCCTGTAGCTTAGCATCTGCGTTATCTGACCACTTCTTTTTTGACCGAGTCACTGGTGTTTCCTGCTTTAGTTTTTGCTTGTAAGTAGGAATCAGGATGATAGAATTATGGTTAGATTTGCCAAATGGAGGGCGAGGGAGAGCTTTGTATGCGTCTCTGTGTGTGGAGTAAAGGTGGTCTAGAGGTTTTTTTCCTCTGGTTGCACATTTAACATGCTGGTAGAAATTAGGTAGAACGGATTTAAGTTTCCCTGCATTAAAGTCCCCGGCCACTAGGAGCGCTGCCTCTGGATGAGCGTTTTCCTGTCTGCTTATGGCCTTATACAGCTCATTGAGTGTGATCTTAGTGCCAGCATCGGTTTGTGGTGGTGAATAGACAGCTACGAAAAATATAGATGAAAACTCTCTTGGTAAATAGTGTGGTCTACTGCTTATCATGAGATACTCTACCTCAGGCAAGCAAAACCTAGAGACTTCCTTGTTATTAGATTTTATGCACCAGCTGTTGTTTACAAATATACAGAGACCGCCACCCCTTGTCTTACCGGAGTCAGCCGTTCTCTTTTTTTTCTTTTTTTCTTTTTTTTGGGGGGTAGATCAGCTTAATATTGCAGATAGATTGTAACTTCTATCAATGTAATTGTCTGCATCACTTCCAATCCCCCATGTTTTTATATATATTTCTTTATATATTTTTTATTTTATTTCACCTTTATTTAACCAGGTAAGCCAGTTGAGAACAAGTTCTCATTTACAACTGCGACCTGGCCAAGATAAAGAAAAGCAGTGCGATAAAAACAACAACACAGAGTTACATATGGGGTAAAACAAAACATAAAGTCAAAAATTCCACAGAAAATATATATACAGTGTGTGCAAATGTAGCAAGTTATGGAGGTAAGGCAATAAATAGTCCATACTGCAAAATAATTACAATTAGTATTAACACTGGAATGATAGATGTGCAAGAGATTATGTGCAAATAGAGATACTGGGGTGCAAATGAGCAAAATAAATAACAATATGGGGATGAGGTAGTTGGGTGGGCTAATTACAGATGGGCTGTGTACAGGTGCAGTGATCGGTAAGGTGCTCTGACAACTGATGCTTAAAGTTAGTGAGGGAAATAAGAGTCTCCAGCTTCAGAGATTTTTGCAGTTCGTTCCAGTCATTGGCAGCAGAGAACTGGAAAGTATGGCGGCCAAAGGAGGTGTTGGCTTTGGGGATGACCAGTGAGATATACCTGCTGGAGCGCAGACTATGGGTGGGTGTTGCTATGGTGACCAATGAGCTAAGATAAGGCATGGATTTGCCTAGCAGTGATTTATAGATGGCCCGGAGCCAGTGGGTTTGTTAACACAGTGTCCAATGAAGGGCCAGATGTATACAAAATGGTGTCGTCTGTTTAGAGGTGGATCTGAGAGTCACCAGCAGCAAGAGCGACATCATTGATATACACGGAGAAAAGAGTCGGCCCAAGAATTTAACCCTGTGGCACCCCCATAGAGACTGCCATAGGTCCAGACAACAGGCCCTCCGATTTGACACACTGAACTCTATCTGAGAAGTAGTTGGTGAACCAGGCGAGGCAGTCATTTGAGAAACCAAGGCTATTTAGTCTGCCAATAAGAATGCGGTGGTTGACAGAGTCGAAAGCCTTGGCCAGGTCGATGAAGACGGCTGCACAGTACTGTCTATTATCGATCGCGGTTATAATATAGTTTAGGACCTTGAGGGTGGCTGAAGTGCACCCATGACCAGCTCGGAAACCGGATTGCATAGCGGAGAAGGTACGGTGGGATTCAAAATGGTCGGTGATCTGTTTGTTAACTTGGCTTTCAAAAACTTTCGAAAGGCAGGGCAGGATGGATATAGGTCTGTAACAGTTTGGATCTAGAGTGTCACCCCCTTTGAAGAGGGGGATGACCGCGGCAGCTTTCCAATCTCTGGGGATCTCAGACGTTACGAAAGAGAGGTTGAACAGGCTAGTAATAGGGGTTGCGACAATTTCGGCGGCTACTTTTAGAAAGAATGGGTCCAGATTGTCTAGCCCAGATGATTTGTAGGGGTCCAGATTTTGCAGCTCTTTCAGAACATCAGCTGTCTGAATTTGTGTGAGGGAGAAGCTGGGAGGGCATGGGCAAGTTGCAGCGGAGGGTGCAGAGCTGGTGGCCGGGGTAGAAGTAGCCAGGTGGAAAGCATGGCCAGCCGTAGCAAAATGCTTGTTGAAATTCTTGATTATTGTAGATTTATCGGTGGTGATAGTGTTTCCTAGCCTCAGTGCAGTGGGCAGCTGGGAGGAGGTGCTCTTATTCTCCATGGACTTTACAGTGTCCCAAAACTTTTTGGAGTTAGTGCTACAGGATGCAAATTTCTGTTTGAAAAAGCTAGCCTTTGCTTTCCTAACTGCTTGTGTATATTGGTTCCTAACTTCCCTGAAAAGTTGCATATCGCGGGGGCTATTCGATGCTAATGCAGTACGCCACAGGATGTTTTTGTGCTGGTCAAGGGCAGTCAAGTCTGAGGAGAACCAGGGGCTATATCTGTTCTTAGTTCTGTATTTTTTGAATGGGGCATGTTTATTTAAGATTGAAAGGAAATTACTTTTAAAGAACAACCAGGCATCCTCTACTGACGGAATGAGATGGATATCCATCCAGGATACCTGGGCCAGATCAATTAGGAAGGCCTGCTCGCTAAAGCGTTTTAGGGAGCGTTTGACAGTGATGAGGGGGTGGTCGTTTGACCGCGGACCCGTTACGGACGCAGGCAATAAGGCAGTGATCGCTGAGATCCTGGTTGAAGACAGCGGAGGTGTAATTAGAGGGTAAGTTAGTCAGGATGATATCTATGAGGGTGCCCATGTTTACGGATTTAGGGTTGTACCTGGTAGGTTCGTTGATAATTTGTGTGAGATTGAGGGCATCTAGTTTGGATTGTAGAATGGCCGGGGTGTTAACATTATCCCAATTTAGGTCACCAAGCAGTACGAACTCTGAGGATAGATGGGGGGCAATCAATTCACATATGTGTCCAGCTGGGGGCTGAGGGGGGTCTGTAGCAAGCGGCAACAGTGAGAGACTCATTTCTGGAAAGGTGGATTTTTAGAAGTAGAAGCTCAAACTGTTTGGGCACAGACCTGGATAGTATGATAGAGCTCTGCAGGCTCTCTCTACAGTAGATTGCAACTCCATCCCCTTTGGCAGTTCTATCTAGACGGAAAATGTTGTAGTTGGGGATGGAAATTTCAGAATTTTTGGTGGCCTTCCTAAGCCAGGATTCAGACACTGCTAGAACATCAGGGTTGGCGGAGTGTGCTAACACAGTGAATATCTCAAACTTAGGAAGGAGGCTTCTGGTGTTAACTTGCAGAAAACCAAGGCTTTTACGGTTACAGAAGTCAACAAATGATTGCTCCTGGGCAGTAGGAGTGATACTGGGGGCTGCAGGGCCTGGGTTAGCCTCTACATCACCAGAGGAACAGAGGAGGACTAGAATAAGGATACGGCTAAAGGCTTTAAGAACTGGTCTTCTAGTGCATTGGGTACAGAGAATAAAGGGGGCAGATTTCCGGGCGTTGTAGAATAGATTCAGGGCATTATGTACAGACAAGGATATATATAACCTAAGCGTTGGGTAACACTGAAAGAGATAGCATCACTGGAGGCACCGATTGAGCCGGTCTCGGCGTGTGTGGGGGGTGGAACAAAGGAACTATTTGAGGCAGTTTGAGAGGGACTTGGGGTTCTACAGTGAAATTGTATTATAAGAACTAACTGGAACAGCAATAGGCAAGGGATATTACATATTTTACATTTACATTTTAGTCATTTAGCAGACGCTCTTAACCAGAGCGACTTACAGGAGCAATTAGGGTTAAGTGCCTTGCTCAAGGGCACATTAACGTCATTTAGCAGACGCTCTTAGCCAGAGCGACTCACAAATTGGTGCGTTCACCCTATAGCCAGTGGGATAACCACTTTACAATTTGGGGGGGGGGGGGGGGGGGGGGGGGGGGGGGGGGGTTAGAAGGAATACTTTAGCCTATCCCAGGTATTCCTTAAAGAGGTGGGGTTTCAAATGTCTCCGGAAGGTGGTGAGTGACTCCGCTGTCCTGGCGTCGTGAGGGAGCTTGTTCCACCATTGGGGTGCCAGAGCAGCGAACAGTTTTGACTGGGCTGAGGGGGAGCTGTGCTTCCGCAGAGGAAGGGGAGCCAGCAGGCCAGAGGTGGATGAACGCAATGTCCTCGTTTGGGTGTAGGGACTGATCAGAGCCTGAAGGTACAGGGGTGCCGTTCCCCTCACTGCTCCAAAGGCAAGCACCATGGTCTTGTAGCGGATGCGAGCTTCAATTGGAAGCCAGTGGAGTGTGCGGAGGAGGGGGGGTGACGTGAGAGAACTTGGGAAGGTTGAACACCAGACGGGCTGCGGCATTCTGGATGAGTTGTAGGGGTTTAATGGCACAGGCAGGGAGCCCAGCCAACAGCGAGTTGCAGTAGTCCAGACGGGAGATGACAAGTGCCTGGACCAGGACCTGCGCCGCTTCCTGTGTAAGGCAGGGTCGCACTCTCCGAATGTTGTAGAGCATGAACCTGCAGGAGCGGGTCACCGCCTTGATGTTGGCGGAGAACGACAGGGTGTTGTCCAGGGTCACGCCTAGGCTCTTCGCACTCTGGGAGGAGGACACAGCGGAGTTGTCTACCGTGATGGCGAGATCATGGAACGGGCAGTCCTTCCCGGGGAGGAAGAGCAGCTCCGTCTTGCCAGGGTTCAGCTTGAGGTGGTGATCCGTCATCCATACTGATATGTCTGCCAGACATGCAGAGATGCGATTCGCCACCTGGTGATCAGAAGGGGGAAAGGAGAAGATTAGTTGTGTATCGTCAGCGTAGCAATGATAGGAAAGGCCATGTGAGGATATGACAGAGCCAAGTGACTTGGTGTATAGGGAGAAAAGGAGAGGGCCCAAAACCGATCCCTGGGGGACACCAGTGGTGAGAGCACGTGGTGCGGAGACAGCTTCCCGCCACGCCACTTGGTAGGAGCGACCGGTCAGGTAGGACGCAATCCAGGAGTGAGCCGCGCCGGAGATGCCCATTTCGGAGAGGGTGGAGAGGAGGATCTGATGGTTCACAGTATCAAAGGCAGCAGACAGATCTAGAAGGACAAGAGCAGAGGAGAGAGAGTTAGCTTTAGCAGTGCGGAGAGTCTCTGTGACACAGAGAAGAGCAGTCTCAGTTGAATGACCAGTCCTGAAACCTGATTGGTTTGGATCAAGAAGGTCATTCTGAGAGAGATAGCAAGAGAGTTGGCTAAAGACGGCACGCTCAATAGTTTTGGAAAGAAAAGAAAGAAGGGATACTGGTCTGTAGTTGTTGACATCAGTGGGGTCGAGTGTTGGTTTTTTGAGAAGGGGAGTAACTTTCGCTCTCTTGAAGACGGAAGGGACATGGCCAGCGGTCAAGGATGAGTTGATCAGCGAGGTGAGGTAGGGGAGAAGGTCACCGGAGATGGTCTGGAGAAGGGAGGAGGGGATGGGGTCAAGCGGGCAGGTTGTTGGGCGGCCTGCAGTCACAAGTCGCAGGATCTTATCTGGAGAGAGAGGGGAGAAAGAAGTCAAAGCATAGGGTAGGGCAGTGTGAGCAGGACCAGCAGTGTCATTAGGCTTAACAAACAAGGATCGGATGTCGTCAACCTTCTTTTCAAAGTGGTTGACGAAGTCATCCACAGAGAGAGAGGAGGGGGGGGGGGGGGGGGGAGGATTCAGGAGGGAGGAAAATGTGGCAAAGAGCTTCCTAGGGTTAGAGGCAGATGCTTGGAATTTAGAGTGGTAGAAGGTGGCCTTAGCGGTAGAAGGTGGCCTTATATTGACATGGGAGAGAGGCATAAAGCAATCACAGGTGTTATTAGAGAGTGCTAAGACAACAACTGGTAATGGCGATAAAGTTTGGGCTGAGGCTAAACAGATAAACAGGACAGGGTACCATGTAAAGGAACAGTCCAGCAGGCATCAGCTGTGCAGCTGAGTGATCATAAGGTCCAGTGAACAGCAATATGTGAGTCCGAGAGCAGTTCGAATTGGTACTAAAGCACAGCGATCGGGAAGCACGGCTGTCGTTTGCGTGTGCTAGCAGATGGATCTTCGTGGTCGTCGCAACGGGAAGCCTGTTGAAACCACAGACGTGATGGATCGGCGGGGCTCCGTGTCAACTCTAGCTGGCTACTCCTGTCCAGTAGAGGTAGATAGCCGGGATATGGGCCTGCTCAAAGGCTAGCTCAAGGCTAACTGATGCTTGCTTCGGGGGCAGTGGTGATTAGCCTACAGCAACATCCATTCGGTTGCGGCTAGCTAGTTTCGATCCGGTGTTAAGGTCCAGTGAATCAGTTATTCCGGCAGAAAAATCCAATGTTCTGGGTGAAATACCGCTAACGGTGGCTAATAGCAAGTTGCTAGTTAGCTGGCTGGCTAGTTTCAACTGGAGATTCTAGATAAAGGTGAGTAAATAATAGAATCCGTTCCACATTGAGTGAGGCGGGTTGCAGGAAAGTATATTTAGTAGAAGGATGAAAAGTGTGATAGGGAAATATATACGTAAAATAAAAAATAAATAAAAAAAACAGGCTATTTACATGGACACACAAGAGAACACGACCACACTGCTACGCCATCTTGGAAACCTCAATCCTGTGCAATCAATTGAATTGGCCACAGGTGGACTCCAATCAAGCTGTAGTGACATTTCAAGGAAATTGGATGCACCTGAGTTCAATTTGGAGTGTCAAAGCAATTGATAAAAAATTAAATAATAATAATGTAATTTCCAAACATTCGATGAATGTATGAATACATAACATTTAAATTAGCATATCTATGTGATCGCTTGTTACAAAATGGGGGGGGGAAGCGTCATATTCTTCCCAAGGGTGTATATGAACATAATTTGATGGTGCTAAATCTGTGTCAGTTCCTCTTTAAAGTTATAAAGGCTTGGAAAGTCATAAGCAGCTGTAAACATTACAAATAAAACATTATAAATAAAATGTAAACTGTAAAAATTTGAGCTCATCACTTTTTTGGAAGCCAGCCTGAAGGCAGAATATACTTACAGTTTTTTCCAACTGCTTACACACAAAATCTTTTCATGTCACACGATTTTTGAAACCTCTCACTCAAAGTGCAAAACTACACACCAAATCTCCAAAACCATAAGCTATTTCTCAGCCTTTGACTCAGTTGTCAATTGCATAAAACACTTTTTTCAAAACACTACACACAATTCTATACCTAAAACACAAAAATCTAAACAGGAAGTGACTTGCTTTCCTTTTCCAAACACAACCAATCAAAATGCTACACTTATTCACCAGGTCACACACACACTCCTCACATGTGCAAACACTAATTGCTTAACTGATCACTAACCAATCACTGCTTTACTGTAGTATAGGCCTATAAATAGGTCAAAGGTCAGATTACCTGTTTTGAACAATGGATGCCAACAATGGACAGAGAGCAAGAGGAGTAGGAGGGAGAGGCAGGGGACAACAACGAGGACAAATTCAAAGACGAAGAGTTGGAAGAGGAGGAAGAGGAAGAGGAAGAGGATGAGGGCAAAGAAGAGAAGGAAGGGGAGCCATGAGAGAGGCTGGACTGAGTGTCCAGCCCAACTTGAGTCGATTTACAGTGGCGTCCATAATTCGAACCTTCAGAAATGAGAACAGGTATGCAACTATCTAATGACTATTTTAGCGTTACAGTAATGTACTGTAAAATACGTATGACTGCATAGTATTGCATAAACATTTGTAACTCTAAGCCATCCATTTACTGCACTGCATTGAATTACAGTTTTTTCCAACTGCTTACACACGTTTTCAAAACTATGTCTCCTTTTTTCAAAACTCTACACACAATTCCCAAAACTGCACACACAAAATGCTAAATGCCTCACATCTCCTTCAAAATGTAACACTTCATTCAAAATGCCATAAACACATGTCAGAATGAAGCATTTGCATCAAATGGCAAACACTACTTTCATAATAGTAAATTTTTGGATATACCATGTAAACACTGTTGTTCTAAATCTAAAGCCCTTTGGTCTTTCATAGGCTTATATATACATTCCAATACAATGTTCTACAGTGAAAGTAATCTGCTGAGAGGGGTAACAAGTACACTGTAAACACCAATGCAATGTAGAAACAGAAAATATTTATTAGGCCAAACATTACTGTTGTATACAGTAGCATACAACAAAACCATAAACATATGTAAACCAAAAGTATATTCTTTAGAATACAGTAAAGAACACAAAAGTGTGTGTGGGGTACGTGGGGGGGGGGGCAGTCCAGGAATTGGTAGGCGGGGGGGGGGGGGGCAGTCACCAGTGCTAAGCTACGCTTCATCTCTTCTCCGGGCTGGGTCTGGTCACAATACTTCGTCCACATCACAAGATACGTTTTCTCTTGCCAAACATCGAGGGAAGTATCTCCTAGCATGGCGTATCCAACCTTGGACAGAGGCAACCTCTATGTCCCCACATGCGTCCTCCATTGCCTGAAGAAGCGGCACGCGGGCATAGGGTTGGCAATCATACACTTTCCAGCGCCAGGCTGAAAATAATTCCTCTATGGGATTTAGAAAAGGTGAATATGGGGGTAGGTACAAAACTACAAATTGTGGATGGGTGGCAAACCAGTTTTGGGCCAGAACAGCCCGGTGAAAACTAACATTCTCCAAAATATAACCACAAATCTAGCAGGCTCCTGATATGGATCAGGGACAAGCATTGTGTAAATTGCATCCAGAAAAGTGAGGATATGGCCGGTGTTGTACGGACCCAGTGTGGCATTGTGATGGAGGACCCCGTTTTGAGTGATGGCAGCACACATAGTTATATTACACCCACGCTGTCCAGGGACATTGGTAATTGCCCTCTGTCCTATTACATTTATTCCGCGGCGCCTGGTTTTGGTGAGGTTAAAGCCAACCTCATCCACATAAATAAATGTACATGGGCATCCATCTCCAATACTCTCTGTAACAGACAAAAGGATATACAGATGAGTAAATATGGTATGTCTGAAGTACTGGAAGTAGTGTTGCATACATACCTCTACAAAGTAATGTCGCAGATTCTTGACTCTGTCAGAGTTTCTCTCAAATGGCACCTTGTAAAGTTTTTTCATCGTCACTTGGTGCCATTGGAGGATGCGTTGTATGGTCGACAGGCTTACAGCATTGATGTTGTTAAATATGGTGTCATTATTCAAGATATGCTCTCTTATCTCTCAAATCCTAATTGCATTGTTGGCCAAAACCATATTTATAATTGCAGTCTCTTGTACATCTGTAAACAAACGTCCTCGTCCTCCATGATGTCTTTGCCTTTCCACTCTGTACAGAATTCAAACACAGTATGTGTTCAGCATAGGAACTGTAAACAATGTACACAAAAATGTAGTACAGCATGATAACCAACCTCATTCATTCAATGCAGTGCAGTACATGGATGGCTTAGAGTTACAAATGTTTATGCAATACTATGCAGTCATACGTATTTTACAGTACATTACTCTAATGCTAAAATAGTCATTAGATAGTTGCATACCTATTCTCATTTCTGAAGGTTCGAATTATGGACGCCACTGTAAATCGACTCAAGTTGGGCTGGACTCTCAGTCCAGCCTCTCTCATGGTCAAACCGTGGTTGATCACATGATCAACAAGTGTTGCCCTAATCTCATCAGAGATGGCTCTCCTTCCTTCTCTTCTTTGCCCTCGTCCTCTTCCTCTTCCTCCTCCTCCTCCTCCTCCTCCTCCTCCAACTCTTCATCTTTGAATTTGTCCTCGTTGTTGTCCCCTGCCTCTCCCTCCTACTCCTCTTGCTCTGTCCATTGTTGGCATCCATTGTTCAAAACAGTCCTATACTACAGTAAAGCAGTGATTGGTTAGTGATCAGTAAAGCAATTAGTGTTTGAACATTCGAGGAGAGTGTGTTTGACCTGGTGAATAAGTGTAGCATTTTGATTGGTTGTGTTTGGAAAAGGAAAGCAAGTCACTTCCTGTTAGATTTTTGTGTTTTAGGTAGAGAATTGTGTGTAGTGTTTTGAAAAAAGTGTTTTATGCAATTGACAACTGAGTCAAAGGCTGAGAAATAGCTTATGGTTTTGGAGATTTGGTGTGTAGTTTTGCACTTTGAGTGAGAAGTTTCAAAAATCGTGTGACATGAAAAGATTTTGTGTGTAAGCAGTTGGAAAAAACTGTAATGAGGTTGGTTATCATGCTGTACTACCTTTTTTTGTACATTGTTTACGGTTCCTATGCTGAACACATACTGTGTTTGAATTCTGTACAGAGTGGAAAGGCTAAGACATCATGGAGGACGAGGATGCTTGTTTACAGATGTACAAGAGACTGCAATTATAAATATGATTTTGGCCAACAATGCAATTAGGATTCGAGAGATAAGAGAGCATATCTTGAATAATGACACCATATTTAACAACATCAATGCTGTAAGCCTGTCGACCATACAACGCATCCTCCAACGGCACCAAGTGACGATGAAACAACTTTACAATTTACCATTTGAGAGAAACTCTGACAGAGTCAAGAATCTGCGACATGACTTTGTAGAGGTATGTATATAACACTACTTCCAGTACTTCAGACATACCATATTTACTCATCTGTATATCCTTTTGTCTGTTACAGAGAGTATTGGAGATGGATGCCCTTGTAATTCGCCCTGAATTTATTTATGTGGATGAGGTTGGCTTCAACCTCACCAAAACCAGGCGCCGCGGAAGAAATGTAATAGGACAGAGGGCAATTACCAATGTCCCTGGACAGCGTGGGGGTAATATGACTATGTGTGCTGCCATCACTCAAAACGGGGTCCTCCATCACAATGCCACACTGGGTCCGTACAACACCGGCCATATGCTCACTGTTCTGGATGCAATTTACACAATGCTTGTCCCTGATCCAGATCAGGAGCCTGCTAGATTTGTGGTTATATGGGACAATGTTCGTTTTCACCGGGCTGTTCTGGTCCAAAACTGGTTTGCCACCCATCCACAATTTGTAGCTTTGTACATACCCCCTTATTCACCTTTTCTAAATCCCATAGAGGAATTATTCTCAGCCTGGCGCTGGAAAGTGTATGATCGCCAACCCTATGCCCGCATGCCGCTTCTCCAGGCAATGGAGGACGCATGTGGGGACATAGAGGTTGCCTCTGTCCAAGGTTGGCTACGCCATGCTAGGAGATACTTCCCTCGATGTTTGGCAAGAGAGAACGTATCTTGTGATGTGGACGAAGTATTGTGGCCAGACCCAGCCCGGAGAAGAGATGAAGCGTAGCTTAGCACTGGTGACTGCCCCCCCCCCCCCCCCCCACCACCACCAATTCCTGGACCGCCCCCCCAGGACCACACACACAATTGTGTTCTTTACTGTATTCTAAAGAATATACTTTTGGTTTACATATGTTTATTCTTTTGTTGTATGCTACTATATACAACAGTAATGTTTGGCCTAATAAATATTCTGTTTCTACATTGCATTGGTGTTTACAGTGTACTTGTTACCCCTCTCAGCAGATTACTTTCACTGTAGAACATTGTATTGAAATGTAGATATAAGCCTATGAAAGACCAAAGAGCTTTAGATTTAGAACAGTGTTTACATGGTATATCCAAAAATGTACTATTATGAAAGAAGTGTTTGCCATTTGATGCAAATGCTTCATTCTGACATGTGTTTATGGCATTTTGAATGCAGTGTTACATTTTGAAGGAGATGTGAGGCATTTTGCATTTTGTGTGTGCAGTTTTGGGAATTGTGTGTAAAGTTTTGAAAAAAGGAGACAGTTTTGAAAATGTGTGTAAGCAGTTGGTAAAAAACTGCAATAAGAAACACCAACGTTGATAAAGAATGCCCTTTATGTGTGTGTGGCAAGGCAAAAGGTTTGTATTTAGCTTGGAACACAGACACAGTGACACACACACTTGTAATTCAACGTCTTATTTCTTCCTGACTGGCCTTTCTAGACTCAGTGAGCTGTAACACACAAACACATTGATTAGGTTGTCACTGCTTTAGCACACATTATTTATTTCCATAAGGTTGAACTATTGCGTGTGTTGCTCTGACATGAGTGCTCTGGATAATGATATATCTACAGTGTATTATGTATGTTTTGTTTTTAATGTATATTTCTGTCACAATGATGACAAATTGCAGGACATGTAGAAGGATATGGATTAGAGATTTATGTTTAAATAATGTTGCGCACACACATACAGTGGGGAAAAAAAGTATTTAGTCAGCCACCAATTGTGCAAGTTCTCCCACTTAAAAAGATGAGAGGCCTGTAATTTTCATCATAGGTACACGTCAACTATGACAGACAAAATGAGAAATAAAAATCCCGAAAATCACATTGTAGGATTTTTAATGAATTTATTTGCAAATTATGGCGGAAAATAAGTATTTGGTCAACTACAAACAAGCAAGATTTCTGGCTCTCACAGATGTGTACCTATGATGAAAATTACAGGCCTCTCTCATCTTTTTAAGTGGGAGAACTTGCACAATTGGTGGCTGACTAAATACTTTTTTTCCCCACTGTACACACACACAAACACACAAGCAAACCTGCAAGTACACACACACACACACACACAATACTCTAGCCCTCAGAGTCAAAATAAGAATATGATGTAGAATAATTGGTTTTATTGACTTAAACAGACATTAGTTACAAACACACACACACATGCATGCACAAACACACACACACACACACACAATGTTTGATGGTGACAGATCATGACATCTCATCGCAATGACGTCTGAAAACCAGCTGAGAGGATTACCTTTGACAGATCTGACATGATGTGTCACACACACACAGGCACAAACACACACACACAGACACACACACTGTTCCCAAAAACTCAAAGGATTCATGCCAAAATGACTGCAGCCCTGCAGCACTCACATCTGTAATCATGAAGCGCTTTGAAAGGCTGGTTATGGCACACATCAACTCCATAGACCCACACCAATTTGCATACCGCCCCAACAGATCCATAGACGACGTAATCTCTATTGCACTCAACACTGCCCTCACCCACCTAGATAAGAGGAATACCTATGTGAGAATGCTGTTCATTGACTACAGCTCACCGTTCAACACCGTTGTCCCCTCCAAGCTCATCACTAAGCTAAGGACCCTGGGACTAAACATCTCCCTCTGCAACTGGATCCTGGACTTCCTGACAGGCCGCCCCCAGGTGGTAAGGGTAGGCAACAACACATCCGCCACGCTGATCCTCAACACGGGGGCCCCTCAGGGGTGCGTACTCAGTCCCCTCCTGTACTCCCTGTTCACCCATGACTGTGTGGCCACGCACGACTCCAACACCCATCATCAAGTTTGCTGACGACATGACGGTGGTAGGCCTGATCACCCACGATGATGAGACAGCCTATAGGGAGGAGGTCAGGTGACCTGGCAGTGTGGCGCCGGGACAACAACCTCTCCCTCAACATCATTAAGACCAGTTGGTGGCAGATTGGCAGATTCAGGGCAGATTGGGCAGAGCCCCTGTTTTGAGCCCCACCTGTTTAGCAAAAAATGTTTTAATATATATATATATATTCTGTGGTGGTGGGGCAGCCAGCAAAAAATATGGAGCGTAGGGGTTGGTAATGTTCTCTAGTTGCGCCGTGATTGGCTCAGTGTTCTGTCACTCATGGGGACACTACGTCACCGCAAAATCTACAGGGAGAGCTAGGCAGTTCAAGCCCCCTTGGGTGCTGCCACAGAGTTACATTAGAAGTGCCCATTCATGAAGACTCAAGGTCATTGGCCACAGATACAATGACGTTAAATCACATATCTAACGTAGCTTTGATTGGACTGATCATGTCAACATCATACTTTCATAACCTTAGCTAGCAAGCTAGACAAGCAGTCATCATCATGAATCACGTCGATAATCTACTGGCAAATCCTTTTCAAACCTTGTCATATGATGAAAAATTATAGATAAAACGTATAGGTGCTCATCAGCCATTGGACATAAACATTACACAACAAGTTGGAAATCACAAAATTCAACAATGAGTGGTTTGGAAGGAATCGGTGGCTAACTGCAAGCGTTGCAAAGCAATCACTAGCCTGCTATTCAGTGGAGTGGGTGTGTGGTCCAAGTCTGGGTTTAAGGGTCTCTTTTCCAAGCTTAAAGGATAAACATTCACATTCAACACCACGGGCCAGAAAAGGTTGAATACATTGGCCATGCTGTCAATCCAGCATGACTTCTGCCACGTTCAAAACACCTGGAAACTCCGAACTGGGAAATCTCAGACTTCAGGAGTTCAAGAAAACTGGGAACTCTGAAAAAAAATGAGCTCCGACTGGGAAAATACGTTTTGAACGGTCATCCATCTCTGGAATTCCAAGTCGGGAACTCTGGCTTCTCTCTTGAGCTCCGACCTGAAGATCACTGATGTCATGATTCGACCTTGTTTTTTTTTCAGAGTTCCCAGTTGTCTTGAAAGCACCATAAATCCAGAGAATGCCAGACTTTGATGACAAAGTTTGATGACAAAATTTGCCCGTGAAGGACCGCCGAGCCACCTTCCTGTTCAAGTGAGCACAGCACAACAAGGTGAGTCCAAAAATGTATTGAATGCCGCTGCATAAATGACGTAATATGCCAGGGAGATATGTATACTGTAGCTAAGAAAGTAATACTAAGTGTATGTTGTGTAGTAAGCTGTTAGTACCCATGTACCTCACCCTAATAATTTGGTCCCTTTCCCCCTCATAACTTAGCCTACTGTTCTGACTTGGTGGTGCACATGTAGCCTATAGCCTGTTTTAGAGAAATGTCATCATGGAATATTGTAAGAGCTTTCATTGTCTGCTTATATGCCCCCTTTATTTATCCTACGGTTCTGACTTGGTGTACAGGGAGAACACTGTAAGAACGGACCATGTTCTGAATTCTGTTGCTGTACATTTCAAAAAGTGCTGAAGAAATAGTTATATTGATTACGTCAATCTCAATTGTCAGTAGAAACCACATTTGTTTAAGCAAGTCAGCCATATCAGCTATGTTTAACAGTTTGTGGGCACCATTTCTCACCGTTATAGTGCAATTCATGTATTGTTTAGTGTTGTGTAATGGCTTTGCTGGCATACATAAAAAGATAAATTGGGGAGTTTGGCCCACCAAGATTTACATGCTAAAATTGCCAAGTAAGACCAAGGAGCTGATCACGACGGACTTAAAATGGTCCACACAAGAAGGCGCGAGGCTGCTCTGGCACCCCAATGGTGGAACAAGATCCCTCACGACGCCAGGACAGCGGAGTCACTCACCACCTTCCGGAGACATTTGAAACCCCACCTCTTTAAGGAATACCTGGGATAGGATAAAGTAATCCTTCTACCCCCCCCCCCCCCCCCCCCCAAAAAAATAAAAATAAAAAATAAATTCTTGTAAAGTGGTTATCCCACTGGCTATAAGGTGAATGCACCTATTTGTAAGTCGCTCTGGATAAGAGTGTCTGCTAAATGACGTAAATGTAAATGTAAATGTAAAACTAGCAGTGACTCAATTATTCCTTCTGGAATAAAGTCCTTCATAAAGTCCAAAAGTTATGGGCGGCGTTAGAAAGTTGGCTGTCAGAAGTTTTACAATATACATTTACTTTTAATCCGTCTGCAAGACATTGCATATGAGGGTGCGGTGAGATAACCAATAATAATAATAATAATAATAATCTCTTCTTCTTATTGGTGTCCTTTAGTAGTGGTTTCTTTGCAGCAATTCGACCATGAAGGCCTGATTCACGCAGTCCCCTCTGAAGAGTTGATGTTGAGATGTGTCTGTTACTTGAACTCTGTGAAACATTTATTTGGGCTGCAATTTCTGAGGCTGGTAACTCTAATGAACTTATCCTCTGCAGCAGAGGTAACTCTGGGTCTTCCATTCCTGTGGCGGTCCTCATGAGAGCCAGTTTCATCATATCGCTTAATGGTTTTTGCAACTGCACTAGAATAAACGTTCAAAGTTCTTGATATTTTCCGGGTTGACTGACCTTCATGTCTTAAATGATGGACTGTCGTTTCTCTTTGCTTATTTGAGTTGTTCTTGCCATAATATGGACTTGGTCTTTTACCAAATAGGGCTATCTTCAGTATACCGCCCCTACCTTTTCACAAAACTTTTCATTGGCTCAAACGCATTAAGAAGGAAAGAAATTCCACAAATTAACTTTTAACAAGGCACACCTGTTAATTTAAATGCATTCCAGGTGACTACCTCATGAAGCTGGTTGAGAGAATGCCAAGCGTGTGCAAAGCTGTCATCAAGGCAAAGGGTGGCTACTTTGAAGAATCTAAAATCTAAAAAGTATTTTGATTTGTTTAAGAATTTTTTGGGTTACTACATGATCCCATATGTGTTATTTCATAGTTTTGATGTCTTCACTATTATTCTACAATGTAGAAAATAGTTTAAAAAATAAGAAAAACCCTAAAATGAGCAGGTGTGTCCAAACGTTTGACTGGTACTGTATATCATGTAGGCTAAACAGGAGGGAAATTGTTCTCCTTAAATCGGCAGACGTAGACCCTGTCACACTGAACGAGCCAAGACGTTTGACAATCGTTTACAGCCTAAGAATTTGTCCCACGATGTGAACATTTTTGTCTGGGTCGGCAAAATCGTGTCATAAGACAGCTAAAATCGTACAGTTTGCAAAAGGCCTTAATGACAAACGTTGCAAATCATAATTGTTCAATATGTGATTTGTTTTCAGGACAAGTCTTTTCCGACTGGTGTGGAGGTAAGAAATTGTAACATTATCTGATTACATTTTTTTGATATTCAGCTAGCTGTTTTCTGTTCCATGTAGGCTTGCTTGCAAGCAATGCGTGGTTTTCAAACATGCAACAGCTTGTTAGCCACTCCCAATGCTTTGGGGCTGTGCTTTGCCTCCTAAGTGTTCTGACTTCTGAGAAATGGTTTACCATTTAATTGTAATTAGAACTCACCAATGTCAATGTGGGGGGAAGTAGCTAGCTACAGTAACTAACCAACAACAACTGGAATGCCACACTCAGCATTCAAGTGAATTTTGCAGCACTGCAGTCAAGAAAACAAACTAAAATATGGCTTACTGATGTCTAAAATAGCTGGACAAGAGGGCATTGAACCCATCATTGTTCTCTTGACTACTATTAGAGACAAAACAAGACTATAGCTATATTGCAGACAAAACAAGACTGATGGGAGCTGCCACCTGTCCAAAACCCCGGATAAACCTCCGGTAGTAATTGGCAAAACCCAAGAACTGCTGCACCTCTTTAACCGTGGTTGGGGTTTGCCAATTACGCACGGCTGACACACGGTCAACCTCCATCCTCACACCTGACGCGGACAACCGATAACCCAAAAAGGAGACAGACTCCTGGAAAAACAGACATTTCTCTGCCTTGACATACAAGTCGTGCTCCAACAGCCTCCCCAACACTCGGCGCATCAGGGCTACATGCTCGGCTCGGGTAGGAAGAGTACACTAGGATGTCGTCGATGTACACGACCACACCCTTGCCCATGCATGTCCCGGAAGATCTCGTCCACAAAGGATTGGAAGACTGAAGGAGCATTCATTAACCCGTATGGCATGACTAGATACTCGTAATGACCCGAGGTGGTACTAAATGCTGTCTTCCATTCATCTCCCTTACTAATGCGCACCAAGTTGTAGGCGCTCCTGAGATCCAGTTTTGTGAAGAAACGCGCTCCGTGCAATGATTCCGTCATAGTCGCAATCAGAGGGACTGTATTTCACAGTGATCTGATTGAGACTACGGTAATCAATACACGGGCGCAACCCTCCATCCGTCTTCTTCACAAAAAAGAAACTCGAGGACGCAGGGGAAGTGGAGGGCCGGATGTATCCCTGTCTCAGAGACTCGGCTATGTAAGTCTCCATAGCCACCTTCTCCTCTTGGGACAGAGGATACACATGGCTCCGCGGAAGCGCTGCTCCTGCCTGGAGGTCTATCGCACAATCCCCCTGTCTATGAGGAGGCAACCGCGTCGCCCTCGTCTTGCTAAACACGAGTGCTACGTCCCTATACTCAGGGGGAATGTGCATTGCGGGCACTTGGTTCGGACTCTCCACCGAGGTCGCCCCCACGGAAACATCTAGACATCGCCCTACACACTGGTCAGACCACTCCTTGAGAGCCCTCTGTTGCCACGAAATGGAGGGATTATGGGTAATCAACCAGGGAAGCCCCAGCACCACAGGATACGCAGGAGAGTCGATCAGGTATAACTGAATCATTTCCTCATGACCCCCCTGCATACTCATCCTAAGTGGTGCTGTGACCTCTCTAATCAACCCAGATCCCAACAGGCGGCTATCTAGTGCATGGACAGGGAAAGGAGCATCAACAGGAAGGAGGGGGATCCCTAACCTTACACAAAAATTCTGATCAATAAAATTCCCAGCTGCGCCTGAATCTACTAGCGCCTTATGCTGGGAACGAGGTGCTACCTGAGGAAATCTTACAGGTATACATAAGTGCACCATCATACGCCCTCGGGAGCGAGAGCCGAATCCCACTGGATTCCGGAGCTGGGATGGGAGGACTGACCGATGGTGGTGTTAAGGTAGGAGGAGGTGTGGACACTCCTCTGGTCTCCCATCGGTGCAGAGTGTTGATCACGTCCTGCAGGGCGGATCCGAGTTGACGGATCCTGTCGTCTTGCCCGCTGACGCGATCCTCCAGCGACTCGGGTGCTGCTGCTGCTCCTGCTGACTCCATAAAGGTGTGTAATTCTGTGGATGTGGTGTAGGAGTCAGGCGCAGGACACAGAAGCTACTTCCAACAGACTTTACTAGAAGACACGACAATACAAAGACAAAACAAGACTATAGCTATATTACAGACAAAACAAGACTATAGCTATATTACATACAAAACAAGACTATAGCTATATTACAGACAAAACAAGACTATAGCTATATTACAGACAAAACAAGACTATAGCTATATTACAGACAAAACAAGACAATAGCTATATTACAGACAAAACTAAACAAGACTATAGCTATATTACAGACAAAACAAGACTATAGCTATATTACAGACAAAACAAGACTATAGCTATATTACAGACAAAACAAGACTATAGCTATATTACAGACAAAACAAGACTATAGCTATATTACAGACAAAACAAGACTATAGCTATATTACAGACAAAATAAGACTATAGCTATATTACAGACAAAACAAGACTATAGCTATATTACAGACAAAACAAGACTATAGCTATTACGACAAAACAAGACTATAGCTATATTAACAGACAAAAACAAGACTATAGCTATATTACAGACAAAACAAGACTATAGCTATATTACAGACAAAACCAACAAGACTATAGCTATATTACAGACAAACAAGACTATAGCTATATTACAGACAAAAAGACTATAGCTATATTACAGACAAAACAGACTATAGCTATATTACAGACAAAACAAGACTATAGCTATATTAACAGGACAAAACCAAGACTATAGCTATATTACAGAACAAAAAAGACTAATAGCTATATTACAGACAAAACAAGACTTAGCATATTAAAAAAACAAACTATAGCTATATTCAGACAAAACAAGACTAGAGCTATATTACAGACAAACAAGACTAATATAGCTATAAATTACAGACAACACAAGTACTATAGATAATAACAGACAAAAAAACAAATACTAAAGTTATATTACAGACAAACAAGACTATAGCTATATTAACAGACAAAACAAGACTATAGCCTATATTACAGGACAAAACAAGACCTCAAGCTATATTACAGACAAAACAAGACTATATCTTATATTACAGACAAAACAAGACATAGTCTATATTACAGACAAAACAAGACTATAGCATATATACAGAAAAAGCGAAGCTATATTACAGAAAACAGACTATAGCCTATATTACAGACAAACAAAACAAGACTAATAGCTATATTACAGACAAAAACAAGAATATAGCTAATATTACAGACAAAACAGACTATAGCTATATTACAGACAAAACAAGACATATAGCTTATATTACAGACAAAACAAGACTATAGCTATATTACAGACAAAACAAGACTATAGCTATATTAACAGACAAAACAAGACTATAGCTATATTACAGACAACACAGACTATAGCTATATTACAGACAAAACAAGAATATAGCTATATTACAGACAAAAAACAAGACTATTAGCTATATTACCGACAAACCAAGACTATAGCTATATTACAGACAAAAACAAGACTATAGCTAATATTACAGACAAAACAGACTATAGCTATATACAGACAAAACAAGACTATAGCTATATTACAGACAAAAACAAGACTATAGCTACATTACAGACAAAACAAGACTATAGCTATATTACAGACAAACAAGACTATAGCTATATTACAGACAAAACAAGACTATAGCTATATTACAGACAAAAAGATACTAATACAGACAAAACAAGACTATAGCTATATTACAGACAAAACAAGAACTATAGCTATATTACAGACAAAACAAGACTATAGCTATATTACAGACAAAACAAGAACTATAGCTATATTACAGACAAACAATACTATAGCTATATTACAGACAAAACAAGACTATAGCTATATTACAGACAAAACAAGACTATAGCTATATTACAGACAAAACAAGACTATAGCTATCTTACAGACAAAACAAGACTATAGCTATATTACAGACAAAACAAGACTATAGCTATATTACAGACAAAACAAGACTATAGCTATATTACAGACAAAACAAAACAAGACTATAGCTATATTACAGACAAAACAAGACTATAGCTATATTACAGACAAAAACAAGACTATAGCTATATTACAGACAAAACAAGACTATAGCTATATTACAGACAAAACAAGACTATAGCTATATTACAGACAAAACAAGACTATAGCTATATTACAGACAAAACAAGACTATAGCCTATATTACAGACAAAACAAGACTATAGCTATATACAGACAAACAAGACTATAGCTATATTACAGACAAAACAAGACTATAGCTATATTACAGACAAAAAACAAGACTATAGCTATATTACAGACAAAACAAGACTATAGCTATATTACAGACAAAACAAGACTATAGCTATATTACAGACAAAACAAGACTATAGCTATATTACAGACAAAACAAGACAATAGCTATATTACAGACAAAACAACAGACTATAGCTATATTACAGACAAAACAAGACTATAGCTATATTACAGACAAAACAAGATACTATATACGAAATAGCTATATTACAGACAAAACAAGACTATAGCTATATTACAGACAAAACAAGACTATAGCTATATTACAGACAAAACAAGACTATAGCTATATTACAGACAAAACAAGACTATAGCTATATTACAGACAAAACAAGACTATAGCTATATTACAGACAAAACAAGACTATAGCTATATTACAGACAAAACAAGACTATAGCTATATTACAGACAAACAAGACTATAGCTATATTACAGACAAAACAAGACTATAGCTATATTCAGACAAACAAGACTTAGCTATATTACAGACAAAAAACTATAGCTATATACAGACAAAACAAGACTATAGCTATATTACAGACAAAACAAGACTATAGCTATATTACAGACAAAAAAACAAAAAACAAACAGACTATAGCTATATTACAGACAAAACAAAGACTATAGCTAATATTACCACAAACAAGACTATAGCTCTATTACAGACAAAACAAGACTATAGCTATATTACAGACCAAAACAAGACTATAGCGATAGTACAGACAAACAAGACTATAGCCTATATTACAGACAAAACAAGACTATAGCTATATTACAGAACAAAACAAGAATATAGCTATAATTACAAGGCCCCCCCCCCCCCCCCCCAAAAAAAAAAAAAAACAAAACAAGACTATAGCTATACTACAGACAAAACAAGACTATAGCTATATTACAGACAAAACAAAACAAAACTATAGCTAGTGTGCCATTATTGATTAGATTTTATAGTTGGTTTTTAAGTCAATGAAATTTGGATCTATTGGAATTTTAACATATACAGTGGGGAAAAAAGGATTTAGTCAGCCACCAATTGTGCAAGTTCTCCCACTTAAAAAGATGAGAGAGGCCTGTCATTTTCATCATAGGTACACGTCAACTATGACAGACAAATTGAGAAAGAAAAATCCAGAAAATCACATTGTAGGATTTTTAATGAATTTATTTGCAAATTATGGTGGAAAATAAGTATTTGGTCACCTACAAACAAGCAGGATTTCTGGCTCTCACAGACCTGTAACTTCTTCTATAAGAGGCTCCTCTGTCCTCCACTCGTTACCTGTATTAATGGCACCTGTTTGAACTTGTTATCAGTATAAAAGACACCTGTCCACAACCTCAAACAGTCACACTCCAAACTCCACTATGGCCAAGACCAAAGAGCTGTCAAAGGACACCAGAAACAAAATTGTAGACCTGCACCAGGCTGGGAAGACTGAATCTGCAATAGGTAAGCAGCTTGGTTTGAAGAAATCAACTGTGGGAGCAATTATTAGGAAATGGAAGACATACAAGACCACTGATAATCTCCCTCGATCTGGGGCTCCACGCAAGATCTCACCCCGTGGGGTCAAAATGATCACAAGAACGGTGAGCAAAAATCCCAGAACCACACGGGGGGACCTAGTGAAAGACCTGTAGAGAACTGGGACCAAAGTAACAAAGCCTACCATCAGTAACACACTACGCCGCCAGGGACTCAAATCCTGCAGTGCCAGACGTGTCCCCCTGCTTAAGCCAGTACATGTCCAGGCCCGTCTGAAGTTTGCTAGAGTGCATTTGGATGATCCAGAAGAGGATTGGGAGAATGTCATACGGTCAGATGAAACCAAAATATAACTTTTTGGTAAAAACTCAACTCGTCGTGTTTGGAGGACAAAGAATGCTGAGTTGCATCCAAAGAACACCATACCTACTGTGAAGCATGGGGATGGAAACATCATGCTTTGGGGCTGTTTTTCTGCAAAGGGACCAGGATGACTGAACCGTGTAAAGGAAAGAATGAATGGGGCCATGTATCGTGAGATTTTGAGTGAAAACCTCCTTCCATCAGCAAGGGCATTGAAGATGAAACGTGGCTGGGTCTTTCAGCATGACAATGATCCCAAACACACCGCCCGGGCAACGAAGGAGTGGCTTCGTAAGAAGCATTTCAAGGTCCTGGAGTGGCCTAGCCAGTCTCCAGATCTCAACCCCATAGAAAATCTTTGGAGGGAGTTGAAAGTCCGTGTTGCCCAGTGACAGCCCCAAAACATCACTGCTCTAGAGGAGATCTGCATGGAGGAATGGGCCAAAATACCAGCAACAGTGTGTGAAAACCTTGTGAAGACTTACAGAAAACGTTTGACCTGTGTCATTGCCAACAAAGGGTATATAACAAAGTATTGAGAAACTTTTGTTATTGACCAAATACTTATTTTCCACCATAATTTGCAAATAAATTCATTAAAAATCCTACAATGTGATTTTCTTGAATGTTTTTTCTCATTTTGTCTGTCATAGTTGACGTGTCCCTATGATGAAAATTACAGGCCTCTCTCATCTTTTTAAGTGGGAGAACTTGCACAATTGGTGGCTGACTAAATACTTTTTTTCCCCACTGTACATTGTGTAATTTACCAATGGTCCCTAACTAGCCCCATAGTGATATCCAAAGTCAAACCACATTTACCACAGGCATTACAATCGGGTTGCGTGCAGCTGCACTCCGAATTGATGATTACTTGTGTGCTGCCAGCTGTGGGCAGGATTGAAATGAACCCAACCTTTATTTACACTGTGACAGACTCAGGTACAAAACTCTGACCAAAATGATCATTTTTTACACTTTGTAGTCATTTCTGACATATCGATGCCACATAGGCTGTTTTCTAAATGAGAAGTTTGTTTTTAGGGGCAGTTGCTCTTTAACATTATATTTCTGTCTCAACCAGAAGTTGGTTTTATTTCAGTTCCAAATTCTTTATTTTACCTTTATTTAACTAGGCAAGTCAGTTAAGAACAAATTCTTATTTACAATGACGGCCTACACCGGCCAAACCCGGACGACGCTGGGTCAATTGTGCATCGCCCTATGGGACTCCCAATCACGGCCGGTTGTGATACAGCCTGGAATCGAACCAGGGGGTCTGTAGTGACAACCTCAAGCACTGAGATGCAGTGCCTTAGACCGCTGCGCCACTCGGGAGCCCGGCGGTAATCCGACTGCCATAGACTAATAATAACTCATTAATTCTAACTTGCCAATTTGAGAACATTTTCTCTCCCTCCCTCTTATTGAAGTGGTTATTGTACTCCAGAGCTATCAATATATTCTGTTTGTTATTTCAGACGTCTTTACAACTCCAGAAGTAGCTTCTTTTTTCTTTTATTATTTTTGAACACTTTTTTTTACGATTCATTTAAGCTATTTTTAAATTCCAGAGGTGACAGTGAACTAAAGTTGACGTTCAATTAGACATCAGTATTCCGATTCTGTCCCTCTGCGCTGTGCCTCATTAAACCGCTAACATTAAAAACACTGTCTCATTAAATGGTCATATATTTATATATTTCAGACGTCTGTTGATTTCCCACTCTACATTTAATTATCCTCTGAGAGCCAATCAAAGTTATCTGACAGTGTGTGTGTATCGAAGTATGTATGGGTGTGTGTGTGTGTGTGTGTGTGTGTACGTGTGTGTATCGAAGTTGTCTGACTGATCAAACACGTCAAGAGATTTAACTACAACTCTTTATGACTGACGAGACAAGCTGCCAAATTAGAGTGTGTATCTAAAGAGTGTGTGCATGCGTGTGTTAGAGTGTGTATCTAAAGAGTGTGTGCATGCGTGTGTTAGAGTGTGTATCTAAAGAGTGTGTGCATGCGTGTGCGAGACAAGCTGCCAAATTAGAGTGTGTATCTAAAGAGTGTGTGCATGCGTGTGTTAGAGTGTGTATCTAAAGAGTGTGTGCATGCGTGTGTTAGAGTGTGTATCTAAAGAGTGTGTGCATGCGTGTGCGAGACAAGCTGCCAAATTAGAGTGTGTATCTAAAGAGTGTGTGCATGCGTGTGCACTCTTAATACTAGGAGATATCCTTCAACACAAACACACGGGCACGCACATACACTCACACACACAAATGTACGCATGCACACACCACACAAAATGTGTGTGGCAGTCAGACAGGCAGACACACAGTCAGGCAGGCGGACAGGCAGTCAGGCAGTCAGTCAGGCAGTCAGGCAGTCAGGCAGTCAGGCAGTCAGACAGACAGACAGACAGACAGACAAGCAGTCAGGCAGTCAGGCAGTCAAGGAGTCAGGCAGTCAGGCAGTCAGTCAGGCATTCAGGCAGTCAGGCAGTCAGGCAGTCAGGCAGACAGGCAGTCAGTCAGGCAGTCAAGCAGTCAGACAGTCAGGCAGTCAGGCAGTCAGGCAGGCAGGCAGGCAGGCAGTCAGTCAGGTAGTCAGGCAGTCAGGCAGTCAGGCAGACAGGCATCAGGCAGTCAGGCAGTCAGGCAGTCAGGCAGACAGGCAGTCAGGCAGTCAGGCAGTCACACAGTCAGGCAGTCAGTCAGGCAGTCAGGCAGGCATTTAGGCAGTCAGGCAGGCAGTCAGGCAGACAGGCAGTCAGTCAGGCAGTCAAGCAGTCAGACAGTCAGGCAGTCAGGCAGGCAGGCAGTCAGGCAGACAGGCAGTCAGTCAGGTAGTCAGGCAGTCAGGCAGTCAGGCAGACAGGCAGTCAGGCAGTCAGGCAGTCAGACAGTCAGGCAGTCAGTCAGGCAGTCAGGCAGTCAGGCAGGCAGGCAGGCAGTCAGTCAGGCAATCAGTCAGTCAGGCAGACAAGCAGTCAAGGAGTCAGGCAGTCAGGCAGTCAGTCAGGCAGTCAGGCAGTCAGGCAGGCAGGCAGGCAGGCAGGCAGGCAGGCAGGCAGTCAGTCAGGCAGGCAATCAGGCAGGCAGGCAGTCAGTCAGGCAGTCAGGCAGTCAGGCAGGCAGTCACTCAGGCAGTCAGGCAGTCAGTCAGTCAGTCAGGCAATCAGTCAGTCAGGCAGTCAGACAGTCAGACAGTCAGACAGTCAGACAGTCAGACAGTCAGTCAGGCAATCAGTTAGTCAGGCAGTCAGGCAGTCAGACAGTCAGTCAGACAGTCAGTCAGGCAGTCAGGCAGGCAGTCAGTCCGTCAGACAGGCAGTCAGTCAGTCAGACAGTCAGACAGTCAGACAGTCAGGCAGTCAGGCAGTCAGTCAGTCAGACAGTCAGGCAGTCAGGCAGTCAGGCAGTCAGGCAGGCAGGCCGGCTGAGTGAGAGTGGGTATGATCAAACAGCATGTCTCAGCTATCAGAAAAACCCATGCCAAGCCCTCAGAGGACTGAACAGTGCTGCTTCAAATAAGCTGCTTACAGAGGGAGATAGAGGAGGAGAAGGGAGAGGTGAAGGGGGAGGGAGAGAGGAGAAGGGAGAGGTGAAGGGGGAGGGAGAGAGGAGAAGGGGGAGGTGAAGGGGGAGGGGAGAGGAGAAAGGGGAGGAAGGTGGGGAGGAGTATTCGAATGTGACGTCTGATTAGTCTTTGAGTTACCTGGTCAGTTTGAGCTAGAGATAGAGATCTGTCGACCCTCGTCATCCGTTTCTTCCGCCGCTCCCAGTCCCCGCTACGGAGCGCGCAGCGCTCGCTCGCTAGCTCTCGCGGAAGCTCGTCTCTCTCGCTAGCCTAGAGCGCGCGCGCGAGAGGAGAAAACTTTGACTATGTACAGACTCAGTGAGCATAGCCTTGCTATTGAGAAAGGCCGCCGTAGGCAGACCTGGCTCTCAAGAGAAGACAGGCTATGTGCACACTGCCCACAAAATGAGGTGGAAACTGAGCTGCACTTCCTAACCTCCTGCCAATGTATGACCATATTAGAGACACATATTTCCCTCAGATTACAGCGATCCACAAAGAATTCGAAAACAAACCCAATTTTGATAAACTCCCTTATCTACTGGGTGAAAAACCACAGTGTGCCATCACAGCTGCAAGATTTGTGACCTGTTGCCACAAGAAAAGGGCAACCAGTGAAGAACAAACACCATTGTAAATACAACCCATATTTATGTTTATTTATTTTCCCATTTGTACTTTAACTATTTGCACATTGTTACAACACTGTAAATATACATAATATGACATTTGAAATGTCTTTATTCTTTTGAAACTTCTGAGTGTAATGTTTACTGTTAATATTTATTGTTTATTTCACTTTTGTTTACTATCTACTTCACTTGCTTTGGCAATGTTAACACACGTTTCCCATGCCAATAAAGCCCTTAAATTGAAATTGAAATTGAATTGAGCGAGAGAGAGAGAGAGAGAGAGAGAGAGAGAGAGAGAGAGAGAGAGAGAGAGAGAGAGAGAGACAGACAGAGAGAGAGAGAGACAGAGAGACAGACAGAGAGAGAGAGACAGAGAGAGAGAGAGACAGAGAGACAGAGAGAGAGACAGAGAGAGACAGAGACAGAGCGAGACAGAGAGACAGGGAGACAGAGAGACAGAGAGAGAGACAGAGAGACAGAGAGACAGAGAGATATGTTTTGAGTGTCTCCCAGGTACAACAGCTGACCTCCTCCCCGACACTATTTTTGTCAGTAGTCTAATCTTCCCATGTCCCTCCCAGGTACAACAGCTGTTCTTCTATTATATATGTATACTGAACAAAAATATAAACGCAACATGCAACAATTTCAACGATTTTACTGAGTTACATTTCATGCGCCACTCCCGAGTGGCGCAGTGGTCTAAGGCACTGCATCGCAGTGCTAGCTGTGCCACTAGAGATCCTGGTTCGAGTCCAGGCTCTGTCGCAGCCGGCTGCAACCGGGAGACCCATGGGTGGCGCACAATTGGTCCAGCGTCGTCTAAGGTAGGGGAGGGTTTGGCCGGCAGGGATGTGGGTTCGTTTCCCATGGGGGGCCAGTATGAAAAAAAATATATGCATTCACTAACTGTAAGTTGCTCTGGATAAGAGTGTCTGCTAAATGACAAAAATTTAAATATAAGGTAATCAGTCAATTTAAATAAATTCATTAGGTGCAGCCATTGGTGGGCCTGCGAGGGGAGCCAGGCCCAACCAATCAGAATGAGTTTTTCCCCACAAAAGGGTTTTATTACTGACAGAAACGGTCCTCAGTTTCATCAGCTGTTGGGGTGGCTGGTCTCAGACGATCCCACAGGTGAAGAAGCCGGATGTGGAGGTCCTGGGCTGGCGTGGTTACACGTGGTCTGCGGTTGTGAGGCCGGTTGAACGTACTGCCAAACTCTCTAAAAAAACGTTGGAGGACACTTAGGGAGGGTGGGAGGGAAAGGAGGGAGGGAGGGAGGGAGGGAGGGAGGGAGGGAGGGAGGGAGGAGGGAGGGGAATAATAAATTTTGAGAGTATTGTAATGTCCCAACTGAACTATCCCAGCTGTTGTTTTCTACCTCTCTCCATGTAGCAGCTTTCAGAGACAACCAAGCCCATAGTACACATCCCATGTCTTCCTTTCACACAGAGAGAGTCCTCAACTCTTTCCTTGTCTTCAACACACAGTATCCTGTCCAGAGAGAGTCCTCAGCTCATCCCATGTCCTCAACACACAGTATCCTGTCCAGAGAGAGTCCTCAACTCTTTCCTTGTCTTCAACACACAGTATCCTGTCCAGAGAGAGTCCTCAACTCATCCCATGTCTTCAACACACAGTATCCTGTCCAGAGAGAGTCCTCAACTCATCCCATGTCTTCAACACACAGTATCCTGTCCAGAGAGAGTCCTCAACTCATCCCATGTCTTCAACACACAGTATCCTGTCCAGAGAGAGTCCTCAACTCATCCCATGTCTTCAACACACAGTATCCTGTCCAGAGAGAGTCCTCAACTCATCCCATGTCTTCAACACACATTATCCTGTCCAGAGAGAGTCCTCAGCTCATCCCATGTCTTCAACACACAGTATCCTGTCCAGAGAGAGTCCTCAACTCATCCCATGTCTTCAACACACAGTATCCTGTCCAGAGAGAGTCCTCAACTCATCCCATGTCTTCAACACACATTATCCTGTCCAGAGAGAGTCCTCAGCTCATCCCATGTCTTCAACACACAGTATCCTGTCCAGAGAGAGTCCTCAACTCATCCCATGTCTTCAACACACAGTATCCTGTCCAGAGAGAGTCCTCAACTCATCCCATGTCCTCAACACACATTATCCTGTCCAGAGAGAGTCCTCAACTCATCCCATGTCTTCAACACACAGTATCCTGTCCAGAGAGAGTCCTCAACTCATCCCATGTCTTCAACACACAGTATCCTGTCCAGAGAGAGTCCTCAACTCATCCCATGTCTTCAACACACAGTATCCTGTCCAGAGAGAGTCCTCAACTCATCCCATGTCTTCAACACACAGTATCCTGTCCAGAGAGAGTCCTCAACTCATCCCATGTCTTCAACACACAGTATCCTGTCCAGAGAGAGTCCTCAACTCATCCCTTGTCCACAACAGACACTATCCTACCCAGAGAAAATTATATATCTGAATTAATTCCATGTTTTCCAATCATGTTATTAATCCTTAATGTGGTAATTTCATTTCTCCTCATCTCTCAAACGCAGGCAGGCATGAACACACACACTGAACACACGCACACACACACACACTCACAAACACAAACACACACCATTGTGATTAAGTGATGTTGAAGGAGTCAGGCGCAGGAGGGTAAATCACAGAATAGCATGCTTTATTCCGCAAATACAGAGTTACGCAGTAATGCGTCAAAAACACTCCAGTGCGCAAAACAGGCGCACTGGAAAATACAAGACACACGGGGAAATACTCCCATCGATACAAAATACATGGAGCTCCACCGAGTTTCACTATCCTCCACAATAAACAATCACACACAAAGACAAGGGGGCAGAGGGAACACTGATACAGGGACTGATGAGGGGATATGAACCAGGACAAGGGGGCAGAGGGAACACTGATACAGGTACTGATGAGGGGATATGAACCAGGTGTGTGTAATAAACAAGACAAAACAAATGGAATGATGAGATGAGGAGCGGCAGTGGCTAGAAGGCCGGTGACGACGAACGCCGAAGCCTGCCCGAACCAGGAGAGGA
>LR778260.1:7783528-7819513 GCA_902810595.1 Coregonus sp. 'balchen'
GAGACAAGGAGATGAGGAGAGGAAGTCACTATGAGGAGAGGAAGTCACTATGAGGAGAGGAAGTCACTATGAGGAGAGGAAGTCACTATGAGGAGAGGAAGTCACTATGAGGAGAGGAAGTCACTATGAGGAGAGGAAGTCACTATGAGGAGAGGAAGTCACTATAGAGGAGAGGAAGTCACTATAGAGGAGAGGAAGTCACTACATTGTACACTTCCTCTCCTCATAGTGACTTCCTCTCCTCATAGTGACTTCCTCTCCTCATAGTGACTTCCTCTCCTCTATAGTGACTTCCTCTCCTCATAGTGCCTTCCTCTCCTCTATAGTGACTTCCTCTCCTCATAGTGACTTCCTCTCCTCATAGTGACTTCCTCTCCTCATAGTGACTTCCTCTCCTCATAGTGACTTCCTCTCCTCATAGTGACTTCCTCTCCTCATAGTGACTTCCTCTCCTCATAGTGACTTCCTCTCCTCTATAGTGACTTCCTCTCCTCTATAGTGACTTCCTCTCCTCATAGTGACTTCCTCTCCTCATAGTGACTTCCTCTCCTCATAGTGACTTCCTCTCCTCATAGTGACTTCCTCTCCTCATAGTGACTTCCTCTCCTCATAGTGACTTCCTCTCCTCATAGTGACTTCCTCTCCTCATAGTGACTTCCTCTCCTCATAGTGACTTCCTCTCCTCATAGTGACTTCCTCTCCTCATAGTGACTTCCTCTCCTCATAGTGACTTCCTCTCCTCATAGTGACTTCCTCTCCTCATAGTGACTTCCTCTCCTCATAGTGACTTCCTCTCCTCATAGTGACTTCCTCTCCTCATAGTGACTTCCTCTCCTCATAGTGACTTCCTCTCCTCATAGTGCCTGTTCTGGCACGCCAATGGTCGAACCAGCTTCCCCCTGATGCTAGGACAGCAGAGTCCCTGCACATCTTCCGAAAATGTCTGAAAACCTAACTCTTCACAAAGTATCTTGATTAATTTCACATCCCCCCCCCCTTTTTATTGGCCAGTCTGAGATATGGCTTTTTCTTTGCAACTCTTCCTAGAAGGTCAGCATCCTGGAGTCGCCTCTTCACTGTTGACGTTGAGACTGGTGTTTTGCGGGTACTATTTAATGAAGCTGCCAGTTGAGGACCTGTGAGGCGTCTGTTTCTCAAACTAGACACTCTAATGTATTTGTCCTCTTGCTCAGTTGTGCACCGGGGCCTCCCAACTCCTCTTTCTATTCTGGTTAGAGCCAGTTTGCGCTGTTCTGTGAAGGGAGTAGTACATAGTGTTGTACGAGATCTTCAGTTTCTTGGTAATTTCTCGCATGGAATAGTCTTCATTTCTCAGAACAAGAATAGACTGACGAGTTTCAGAAGAAAGTTATTTGTTTCTGGCCATTTTGAGCCTGTAATCAAACCCACAATTGCTGATGCTCCAGATACTCAACTAGTCTCAAGAAGGCTAGTTTTATTGCTTCTTTAATCAGCACAACAGTTTTCAGCTATGCTAACATAATTGCAAAAGGGTTTTCTAATGATCTATTAGCCTTTTTAAATGATCAACTTGGATTAGCAAAAACAACGTGCCATTGGAACACAGGACTGATGGTTGCTGATAATGGGCCTCTGTACGCCTATGTAGATATTCCATTAAAAATCAGCCGTTTCCAGCTACAATTGCCATTTACAACATTAACAATGTCTACACTGTATTTCTGATCAATTTGATGTTATTTTAATGGACAAAAAAAAACGGATTTTCTTTCAAAAACAAGGACATTTCTAAGTGACCCCAAACCTTGAACGGTCGTGTATATATTTACAAAAAAATACAAATGGGGGATTGGAAATGATGCAGACAATTACATTGATAGAAGCCACAATCTATCTGCAATATTAAAGAACACAGCTATCGACAGAAATACTTCCTAAAGAGAAAGGTCTTTAGGCCAATTTTAAAGGACCCCAGGGTCTGTGGTGCCTTCATATGGTACAGGAGGGCATTCCAGAGGCTGGGGGGTGGTCGAGCTGAAAGCCCACTCAAAGGTCAAAGGTGTCAAAGGTCACGGGGGGCGTGGAGCAGCAGGCCATGGTTTAACCTGAGGGTGGGGTTATGGAGGGAGAGCAGTTATTTGCATTGCCATGAATACATTGGAATGTCAGCAGGAGGTTTTTGAATTCAATCCGGAATGAGATGGGGAGCAGAGGTCCCAGGATGGGGTTTCCTCACTCTCATCAGGATCCTGGCAGTGCTGTTCTGGATGTGGAGACTCCTGCCAGGGATCCTGATGAAGAGTGTGTTGCAGTTCTTCTGGAGACTCCTGCCAGGGATTCTGATGAAGAGTGTGTTGCAGTTCTTCTGGAGACTCCTGCCAGTGATCCTGATGAAGAGTGTGTTGACAACATTCACCTTCACACACCTCTCCATGTGGCCAGGTGACAACATTCACCTTCACACACCTCTCCATGTGGCCAGGTGACAACATTCACCTTCACACACCTCTCCATGTGGCCAGGTGACAACATTCACCTTCATTAACTCTTTGTACATCAAGCTGCCTAACACTACAGAAACAGGAGATAGACTAGAGTCCTGTCCAGGGGGTGTCCTGTACATCAAGCTGCCTCACACTACAGAAACAGGAGATTCTGTCTTGGGCAAGGCTTACTTACATTTTTATGTGATGGGTACCATTGTGGAGAGATGATAGTCTGTCTATTATGCTATCTATGTGGTTTTCAGTGTTGGCCAGATATAGAGACTCATGATGGGCGGCAGGTGGCTTAGTGGTTAAGAGCATTGTGCCAGTAACCGAAAGGTCGCTGGTTCTAATCCCCGAGCTGACTAGGTGAAAAATCTGTCGATGTGCCCTTGAGCAAGGCACTTAACCCTAATTGCTCTGGATAAGAGTGTCTGCTAAAATGACTCAAATGTAAAATGTATGATATTAGGAAAAATGCTTATTTATACTGAACAAAAATATAAACACAATATGCAACAATTTCAAAGATTTGACTAAGTTACAGTTCATATGAGGAAATCAGTCAATTTAAGTAAATTCATTAGGCCCTAATCTATGGATTTGTTGGTCACAGATACCTTAAAAAAAAGGTATGGGCGTGGATCAGAAAACCAGTCAGTATCTGGTGTGGCCACCATTTGCCTCATGCAGCGTGACACATCTCCTTCGCATACAGTTGATCAGGCTGTTGATTGTGGCCTGTGGAATGTTGTCCCACTCCTCTTCAATGGCTGTGCGAAGTTGCTGGATATTGGTGGGAACTGAAACACGCTGTTGTACACGTCGATCCAGAGCATCCCAAACATGCTCAATTGGTGGCATGTCTGGTGAGTATGCAGGCCATGGAAGAACTGGGACATTTTCAGCTTTCAGGAATTGTGTACAGATCCTTGTGACATTGGGTCGTGCATTATCATGCTGAAACATGAGGTGATGGCGGCGGATGAATGGCACTACAATGGGCCTCAGGATCTCGTAATGGTATCTCTGTGCATTCAAATTGCCATCGATAAAATGCAATTGTGTTTGTTGCCACCGCCACCATGGGGCACTCTGTTCACAATGTTGACATCAGCAAGCCGCTCGCCCACACAACGCCATACAGGTGGTCTGCCGTTGTGAGGCCAGTTGGACATACTTCCAAATTCTATAAAACGACGTTGGAGGTGGCTTATGGTAGAGAAATTAACATTCAATTGTCTGGCAACAGCTCTGGTGGGCATTCCTGCAGTCAGCATGCCGATTGCACGCTCACTCAAAACTTGAGACATCTGTGGCATTGTGTTGTGTGACAAAACTGCACATTTTAGAGTGGCCTTTTATTGTCCCCAGCACAAGGTGCACATGTGTAATGATCATGCTGTTTAATCAGCTTCTTGATATGCCATACCTGTCAGGTGGATGGGTTATCTGGCAAAGGAGAAATGCTCACTAACAGGGATGTAAACAAATTTGTGAACATTTTTTTGAGAGAAATAAACTTTTTGTGAGTATGGAACATTTCTGGGATCTTTTATTTCAGCTCATGAAACATGGGACCAAAACTTTACAAGTTGCGTTTATATTTTTGTTCAGTATATAAAAAATAGAAATAACTTTGAATTAGGAATGTGGAAGTATTGTGCTGATGTAGCCTATAATATAACTTAGTTGTCAGATCTTGAGTGAAGGATAGGAATAGGGAATTTTTTTGATTTGATTTGATTTGATTTGATTTGAAGTCTTAAATGGTTGGGATGCCTTAGCTTTAAATACGTGATGATGGCATTTTGCGTCTCCCCCTAGTCCCCGCCCTCATGACGTCGCCCGGAAGAGGGGGACGGACGGGGGAACCAAGATGGCGTTTCTACGCTGTAGGCGAGACCCGTGTGGCTTTATATGTCTCATACTAACTTATTTCAGCGTCTTTTACGCCGATTATGTGGTAATTCAGTATGTCCTCATCCCTGCCTACTCGGGAAGGTAAGTCTTGAGTGTGTTTCTTCCGCCAACTGCTGAAAAACGGCTTAGCGTCTGTGTAGCTAACGTTAGCATAGCTTGGCTGTTTGTACAGGTACTCTGTATCATTATCATCCAATCTTGCCAACGGCTTCGTTACATGACTTTTAGTTACCTGTAGCGGGGCTGTACATTCATTATAACCAGGTAGTTAGCGCGTTTTCCCGAATCAGTTTTTGAGCACAGTGCACATGAACAAAGTGAATGGCTAGCTTGGTACCATCAAAACGATGTTGTTGACACTCGGAGCTCCATTACTGAGTGAGTTCGTTTTGCATGACCCGGGTGGGTGGAGATGTCAATTTAGGAAAAATTGAATGGTATAAAAATGTGCAAACCCGGGGCACCGGGCCATGCAAAATGAACTCGCCCAATGTGTGGGTTTTTTCGGTGAACCCACAAATTGTTATCTATCCTTGGTGAACCAGTCAAACTTTTCATCCCTTGAGTACTGCTGTTAGAGAAGTGTAAAAGAGTTTGTTTGGTGCTACAAGCCAGGGTAGTTGGCTAGCTAGGTCACTGTCATTCATTCAATCGGTGCTGTCAGTCTCCACCATTGACACCCTCTCTCTCTCTCTCCCTCCATGTCCTCCCTCACCGCTCCCTCTTTCACCCATCTCCCTCTCTCTCTCCCTCCATGTCCTTCCTCACCTCTCCCTCTTTCACCCATCTCCCTCTCTTTTTCTCACTATCCCTCTGCCCCCCCTCTCTTTCCCCCTCTCCTCAGTGTGTGGTGTACACTACACGGGTCAGTGTTTAACGTGATTCTACTGCTGCTGCTGGCCTGTCACTCCAAAGCTGTCTTCTCAGACCCAGGTGTGTGTGTGTGTGTGTGTTCAACCCGTGTGTGTGTGTGTGTGTGTGTGTGTGTGTGTGTGTGTGTGTGGTGTGTGTGTGTGTGAGTGTGTGTGTGTGAGAGTGTGTGTGTGTGTGTGTGTGTGTGTGAGAGTGTGTGTGTGTGAGAGTGTGTGTGTGAGAGTGTGTGTGTGAAGAGTGTGTGTGTGTGAGAGTGTGTGTGTGTGTGTGTGAGAGTGTGTGTGTGTGTGTGTGTGTGTGTGTGAGAGTGTGTGTGTGTGTGTGTGTGTGTGTGTGTGTGTGTGTGTGAGAGACGGAGACAATACTACCAACTGATGTGTCTAACCCGAAAAGTGTGTTTATTTTGACATAGGGGTGTGTGTTACAGTCTAACAAGGCTTCTGTCTGTACCTGGCTACCCGGGTGTCTTCCAGGTATGGTTCCCTTACCAGAGACGGCTATAGACTTCTCTGACCTAAGGTCCCAGAATTCACACCTGAATGAGAGGGTGAGTACCACACAGACTCACATCACTAGCAGCTCTGCTTCCTTCCCTATCTGGGTACACTGTCCTTACAAAGGCTTGATCCAGGGACCCTCTGCTTCACAAAACACACGTGTCAACATCTTTTAGCCAGTTGTGCCACCGAAAATCTAGCAATCCGGGGACACGAGTGGAGGGATTTGAAGATGTGGAGTGAGCTTACGGTGCAGTCCGTTTCACTATGATGCTGTGATATTGTGTGTCCCTACAGGGTTGTGAGGGCTGGACTGTGTGTAGTCGTTGTGAGACCTACCGCCCTCCCAGAGCTCACCACTGCAGAGTATGTCAGCGATGCATACGACGCATGGACCATCACTGTCCCTGGTTAGTAACACTACACTCCTCCTTCAACCTCTCTCCATCACTGTCCCTGGTTAGTAACACTACACTCCTCCTTCAACCTCTCTCCATCACTGTCCCTGGTTAGTAACACTACAGTCCTCCTTCAACCTCTCTCCATCACTGTCCCTGGTTAGTAACACTACACTCCTCCTTCAACCTTTCTCCATCACTGTCCCTGGTTAGTAACACTACACTCCTCCTTCAACCTCTCTCCATCACTGTCCCTGGTTAGTAACACTACACTCCGCCTTCAACCTCTCTCCATCACTGTCCCTGGTTAGTAACACTACACTCCTCCTTCAACCTCTCTCCATCACTGTCCCTGGTTAGTAACACTACACTCCGCCTTCAACCTCTCACCATCACTGTCCCTGGTTAGTAACACTACACTCCTCCTTCAACCTCTCTCCATCACTGTCCCTGGTTAGTAACACTACACTCCTCCTTCAACCTCTCACCATCACTGTCCCTGGTTAGTAACACTACACTCCTCCTTCAACCTCTCACCATCACTGTCCCTGGTTAGTAACACTACACTCCGCCTTCAACCTCTCTCCATCACTGTCCCTGGTTAGTAACACTACACTCTTCCTTCAACCTCTCACCATCACTGTCCCTGGTTAGTAACACTACACTTCTCCTTCAACCTCTCACCATCACTGTCCCTGGTTAGTAACACTACACTCCTCCTTCAACCTCTCTCCATCACTGTCCCTGGTTAGTAACACTACACTCCTCCTTCAACCTCTCTCCATCACTGTCCCTGGTTAGTAACACTACACTCCTCCTTCAACCTCTCTCCATCACTGTCCCTTGTTAGTAACACTACACTCTTCTCTTTCAACCTCTCTCCATCACTGTCCCTGGTTAGTAACACTACACTCCTCCTTCAACCTCTCTCCATCACTGTCCCTGGTAAACTCTTCCTCCTCCTCCTCATCCCTCTCTCCTTCTATTCCCCTATCACTCAGTCTGTCATTGTCCTCTGGCTCTCCTCTGTCACAATAATATTATGTGTGTGTGTGTGTGTTGCAGGATCAATAATTGTGTTGGAGAGCTGAACCAGAAATACTTCATCCAGTTTCTCTTCTATACAGGTGAGTCCTCTACTCTACTCTTTATTACGTACACAGGAGGTTGGTGTCACCTTATTTGGGGAGGACGGGCTCTTGGTAATGGCTGGAGTGGAATCAGTGGAATGGGATCTATGTTTTATTCCATTTGCTCTGTTTCAGCCATTATTACGAGCCGTTCTCCCCTCAACAGCCTCCACTGATTATTTAAAAACAACAATCTATCTCTCTCTCATCCCTCTCTCTCTCTCCTCTGTCTCTGCTCTCTCTCTCTCTCTCTCTCTCTTCTCTCTCATTCCGCGCTCTCTTCGCTGATCTCTATCTATCCGTACTCTTGGCAACAGAAGCTATGACCAAGTGCCAGCTACCTACCTCACCGCCGGCACACAATATACGACCACACGCCACCCCCAACTGCTCTCCTCTAATGTACGCGTCGAACTTGTCGCGCGGCCCACACGCGCGCGCGCGGCGCAGAAACGCGCGAGCGCGGCGACCGCGAGACGCGCGGGGGCGCGGCGGGGGGGACACGCGCGCGCGCGAGTCGCAGACCGATCGCCGAGGCGGGCAAAACCGGGAGGGCACGAAGAAACGACGCCGACGAGCAACCGACCAGAGAATCGCGAGCGCGCGCGCTGGAGCGCGTTGCGCCAGGACGCGAGCTCGCGGGGCGGCGGCGCCGGGATACCTGCGCGCCCGAGGCGCGAGTCGCGCGAGACGAGCCGCCACCCCAGAGCGGCAGAGAGAGCGAGAGAGCACACAACAGAGAAGTTAAGCGAGGAGAGAGAGGGAGAGGGCCGACGAGCGAGAGAGAGGAGAGACGCGAAGACCGAGAGAGCGCGAGAGGGTAGATTGGGAGAGGGAAAGAGAGAGAGAGCGAGGAGGACGGAAAGAGAGAGAGCGAGCGGCGAGATCGGAGCCGGGAGAAGGGCAAGAGATGCAGCGGCTCTAGAAGGAAGCGAGAGAGAGAGCGGGAGAGGGACCGCGAGAGCTAGAGGAAGAAAGTGAGAGAGAGAGAGAGAGAGATAGATCGAGGTCGCTCTCTCTCTCTCTGTCTCTCTCTCTCTCTTCTCTCTATGTCCCCTCTCTCTCTCGCTCTGTCCCTCTCTCTCTCTATCTCTCTCTGTCTCTCTCTCTCGCTCTCTCCTGTTCTCTCTCTCTCTCTGTCCCTCTCTGGTCCCTCTCTCTCTCTCTCTCTCTCTCTCTAATCTGTCTCTCTCTCTTTCTCTGTCTGTCTCTCTTTCTCTCTCTGTAATATCTTTCTCTCTCTGATCTATCTATCATCCACTTTCTACTATGTCCCTCTATTATCTGTCCCATATATCTCTCTCTCTCTCTGTACCTCTCTCTCTCTCTGTCCCTCTCTCTCTCTCTCTGTCCCTATCTCATCGCTCTATTGTCCCGCTCTCTGTCATTGTCTGTCTCTCTCTACTATCTCTCTCTTCTCTTATGTCCCCCCCCCCCTCTCTATCTCTTCTCTCTCTCTCTCTCTCTAGTGTCTCTCTCTCTTTCTCTCTCTCTCTCTGTCTCTCTTTCTCTCTCTGTATATATTTATCGATGTTGTTGTCTCTTCTTTCTCTCTCTGTGTCTCTCTCGATATCTGTGTATCTCTATCTCTCTATGTCTCTCTACTCTGTCTCTCTTTCGCTCTCTACTCTCTCTTGTCTCTCTCTCTCTATCTGTCTCTCTGTATATCTCTCTCCATTGTGTCTCCTCTCTCTGGTTCTCTCTCTCTCTCTCTCTCTCTTCTGGATCCGTGGGCCTCTCTTCTCTCTGTCTCTGGGTCCTCCTCTCTGTGTCTCTCTCTGTCTATTCTATTTTGTCTTACTCTGTCTCTTCTGTCTCTGTCACTCTACTATATCTCTGTGTCGTTGTGATCTCTCTTTCTCGCGCTTTCTATCGAGCTCTCTCGCTCTCTGCTCGCTCTCTCTTTCTGGTCCTCATCTCTCGGTATATGTCTCTATCTATGTCTCTGTCTCTCTCTACTATCTATCCTCTGTACCAATCTCTCTATCTCTATAGTCTATATGATCTGCTTTCTTCTTGTGTCTCTGTGTCTCTCGCTCTCTCATATCTTTCTCTCTGTAGTATCTATCTCTATCTATGTCCTCATCTCTGTGTCTCTTCTCTGTCTCTCCTATACGATCTAGATGTCTGTCTCTCTCTGTCTTCTTTTCTCTCTCTGTCTATCATGTCTATCCTATGTCTATCTTTCTCTCTCTGTCTCTCTTATCTGCTCTCTGTCTCTCTCTCATCCCTCTCTCTCTCTGTACATATCTCTCTCCTGTCACTCTCTATCTCTCTCTGTTCCCTCTCTAGGTCTCTGGGTCTCTCTCTGTCTATCTCTCTCTCTCTTCTGTGTGTGTCTCTCTCTATGTGTTGTTGTCTCTCTCTCTGGGTGTGTGGTCTCTCTCTCTGTGTCTCACTCTCTCTGGTTCTTCTCTCTATCTCTTTCTCTTTCTCTCTGTATTCTCTCTCTCCTATGTCTCTTCTTCTCTCTTCTCTGTGTCTCTCTATCTCTCTCTCTCTCTCTCTCTCTCTCTCTGTTTCTCTCTTCTCTGTTCCTCTTTTTATCTAGGTCTCTATCTCTATTCATCTCTCTCCCTGTGTTCCGCTCCTTCTGTGTTCTCTCTGTATCTCTGCTCTCTCTACGCTCTCTCTCTCTCTCTGTCCTATCCCTCTCTTCTGTCTCTCTCTCGCTCTCGCTCTCTCTCTCGCTCTCGCTTCGCTTCGCTCTCTCTCTCTCTCTCTCCTCTCTCTCTCTCTCTCTCTGTCCCTCTCTCTATCTCTGTCTGGTCCCTCTCTCTCTCTATGTCTAGTGTCTATTCTCATTGTCTCTCTCTTTCTGTATCTCGCTTTCTGTCTCTCTTCTCTGTTCTCTGTCTCTCTCTCGTCCTCTCTCTATCTCGTGTCTCTGTCTCTCTATGTCTTGTCCTATCTATATATCTGTGTGTTCATTGTTCTCTCTCTCTTTCTCTCTCGCTTTCTCTCGCGCTCCTTTTCTCTCTCTCTCTCGCTCTCTCTCTCCTCTCTCTCTCTGGTCTCTCTCTCTTCTCTAGCCCCTCTCTTTCTCTCTCTCGTCCCTCATCTCTGTCCCTCGCTTCTTGCGCCCCCTCTCTCTTCTCTGTCCCTATTCTCTCCTCTGTTCGTCCACTCTCTTCCTCTCTATGTCTCTGTTGTGTCTCTCTCTCTGTCTATCTCTCTGATCTCTCTCTTTTATTCGTATCTAGTATAGGATATAGTATATCTGGGATACTCATATATATGTGTAGAGAGACGAGAGAGAGGGGAAGTGGTCCAGAGAGAGAGATGAGATCTCTCTGTCTCTCTTATCTCTGTTGTCTATGTCTCTCCTCTTCTCTCTCTCTCTCTCTCTCTTATCTCCTGTTTGTCTCGCTCTCTCTCTGTGATCTCTGTTTTTGTTCTCTCTCTCTTCGTCTATTTGTCTCTCTCTCGCTCTCTCTCCCTCTGTCTCTCTCTCTCTCTTGTCTCTCTTTTCCGCCTAGCTCTCTCTCTCGCCTCTCGCTCGCGCCTCTCTCTCTCTCTCTCTCTCTCTCTCTCTCCTCTTCTTCGTCCCTCTCGCGCTCCTCTACTCTCTCTCTGTCTCGTCCTCTCTCTCTCTACGGTCTCTGGTCTCTCTCTCTGCTCTCTTTTCTGTTTTCTCTCTCTCTCTTCTCTCTGTCTCTCTCGCGCTCTCTCTCTCTCTCTGTTATGTCTCTCTCTGTATCTGTCCCTCTCTATCTCTCTGTGTGTCTCTCGTGTCTCTCGCTCGTTCTCCGCTTTCTCTCGCGATCTCATCTTTCTCTCTCTATCTCGCTCTCTATCTCTCTCTCTCTCTCTGTCTCTCTCTCTTTCGTCTCGCCCCTCTCTTTCTTCTCTCTCTGCCCCTCTCTCTCTGGCCCTCTCTCTCTCTCTGTCGGTCTCTCTCTTTCTTGCCCTATCTCTCCTCTGTCCTCTCTCTCTTGTCTATGTCCCTCTCTATCTCTCTCTCTTGTGTCTCTATCTGTCTCTCTCCTCTTCTGTCGCTCTGTCTCTCCACTCTCTCTCTCTCTGTCTCAGGTCCCTCTCTATCTCTCTGTGTGTCTATCTGTCTCTCTCGCGATCTGTCTCTCTATCTCGCTCTCTAGTTCTCTCCTCTCTGTCTATTCTCTTTCTCGTGCCCTCTCTTTCTCCTCTATCTTCTGTCCCTCTCTCTCGTCTCTCTCTACTCTGTCCCTCTCTCTACTCTCTGTATGTCTCTCTCTGTTTCTGTCCTCTCTCTCTCTCTCTCTCTCTCTCTCTCTCCTCTCTCTCTCTTCTCTCTCTCAATTCCTTAGCTTGGATGGCTAATTCTTGTGCTTTGTCTTGCTTAATTGTTCCAATGTCCCAGAACGGGATTTTGGTCAATTGCGTTTTTCAAGTTCAAAGTAGTGTCTTACTGTGTATATTCAATTTCTTGCGTTTCAGTGTATGTGTATATGTTTCAGAGTAGTTTCAAAAGTAGTCAAGCGTAGTCCGGCGTTTGTTTTGGATGCTTATGTTTTTTTTCATTTGACATTTTTTGTCTTCCTAGTTGTTTTCTAATTGTTTACAATTCGTTTTCAACATTTTTCAGAAACATTTTGTTTTTGTTCTGATTTACTTTTGATTGCTTGTTTTTGGAATATACAACGATGTTTCGAGTAGCCGATATGACAACTTTTCCTTATGTTTTGGTTATTGTGAGTGGGTCAAGAAGGTATAGAGTTTCATTCATTCATTTGAGTTCAATGATTTCTCTGCACTATTTGGAGCCCACGTACGATTGGTTCATGTTGTAGAGTTTAATGGGCTGTTTTTTTGTTTTTGAATGGGATTGCTGGTTAATTATTTAGAAACCGTTGATCATCTCCACCCTCTCTTCTCTTCTCTCTCTCTCTCTCTCCTCTCTCTTCTATTCTGGTCTCTCTCTGTCTCTCTCCTGTCTCTCTCTGTCTCGGTCTTCTCTGTTCTGTCTCTCTCTGTCTAGTCTCTCTCTTGTCTCTGTCTCTCTCTGTCTCGTCTCTCCTCTAGGTAGGCCACCAAGTCTCTACTCCATGTCGGCCTCTGGTGGGTATCGGGCCTGGGTTTGGAGGAATTTGGAGAATACGGAGTGGTCTTCATCCCAGTTGTAATCCGGGAGATAGAGAGCATCTGGGTGGAATTCTGTTTTCGGATTGGACACGCAGCCCCCAGTGGGCAGACGAAGGACAGAGCTACAACAATGTCCACCTCTCTTGACCTTTACACCCGCGCAGTGGAGAGACCGGCTTATCGGAATTCGACAGTTGGCGTAGATCTTTTGGAGAGATCTGCTATGTAGAAAGGAGACGTTAAATGCGTCCCCAAAGGAAAAGAAGGCGGCGAGATCAGGAGTCCAAAAACCGTTCACACTTGCGGTTAATCGCGTAACGAGATTCAAACAATTAACCACAGTTGTTTACCACCCTTAGGCCGTTCTTGCGGAGGGCAACGATTAAGATCTTATCGTGCTCTCCTTCTCCGAAGCTTAACGTACGAGACCACTTGACCCTAATCCTTCTTCGTACCTGCCGTATTTCCCTTGTATCTCAACCTGCTCGTATACTTTTTTTGCGGCATACTGTTTCCTATTTCCGGTCTCTTAGTCTAGAGTGTGTCCTAATTTGCGCTCAGATATTTCCAGTCCCTCTTATCGCGGCCTATATTCTTGCACAAAGTCCGACCCTACTACATTCCGATCGTCCACCCTCGTTCTTCTTGACTGCCTTTTCCTCGACCCTTATCTCCCTACGGCCCATTCGTCTCTATTTTGTGATTAGATTGGTTATTGCAGGACTCATCTACGCGTTTGTGTGTGCTTCTCCCTTGTGGCTCGCTTCGCATGCGTGGCGCGGGGGCGGTTCGGCGGACTGAACCTGTCATAGATCTAAGCTTTTAGAGAGAGATGGTGCCGCGATTTGCGGTTCATGATGGGAGAGACCCGTACAAAGAAGGGGGGATGAATTTCGTTATCCCTTCGGGAAGTTGTGTAAGAAAAAAGCCCACACTATTTATTTGGCTCACACTAATCAGCAGATACGATACCCTTGAGAGAGAAAGATTAAGAAGGAGATAGGTTTCTCCTCCGCCACGGGGGGGACTTGGATGACGCTTGGGCCTCCTTCATCGCACTCCGTCATTGCTGATTGCTCCGGTGCCCACGTCCGTCCTTATCCTCCCGGATCTTTTTTCTACTTATTTAGTATACTCGTGGTTTCCTTCCACCCTTGGACCCCATGACGTTATGGTCCCCCTGGAAATTCGTCTATTCGCCCTATGGAGGGGGGAGGGTTGGAGGATGTTGGTGCCAAAAAAGTCTGAGAAGGACCAGGGTATGGGCAAGGATGTCTACCGGTTCAAATTGTGTGTTTTTGGCATTCAGAAGACCCCTGCCAGAGAAATACCTCTTTATTGGACAGACCTTGATGGAATTTGAAAACTTTGGGGGACAGGGGGGAGGGGGGAAACGGCAGAAAGGGGGGCTAGAAACCGGAGCGAGAAAGGGGTAAAAAAAAGCAGAGGAAAGAAACGAGAAAGACAAAAGAGAGACAGAAAGCGCACAGAAAGAAACGAGCCAAACACGCGGAGACAAAAGAGAGAGACAAAAGAGTAGAAAAAAAAACGAGAGAAAGAGATACAACGGAGAGTGCATAAAGAAAAGGAGAGATAAACAAAAGGGAGGAAAAAAAGAGAGAAAAAGAGAGAAAAAGAGAACAAAAGGAGCAAGAGAAAAAATAATCGAAAAGAGAAATAGCGAAAGAAAGAAAAGAGAGAAAGAAAGAAAGAGAGATAATGAACATACACAAGAGCGGGGCAGGCAAGTGGTCGGCGGGGCGCCCAGAAGAGGCCGAAAGAGGAGATGACACAGAGAAAGAACGAGAACGCAAAAAGAGAGACGAGAAAGCGACCAAAGAAGCCAAGAGCGCCACGAAAACGCGCGGAAAAACATACAGAGCGAAAAAAGAGCATAGAAGCGAGCAAAAAAAGAGAGCAAAAAGAGAGGAGAAACAAAGAGCGAGAAACAACAGAGCGCAAAACAACGAGGACATAAAAAGAGAGCACAAAAAGAGCGCCAGAGAGACAGAAACCACGAAGAAACCCGCGAGAAAAAAGCGAGAACAACCCCTCTCTCACCTCTTCCCCCCCTCTCTCCATCCCTCTCCCTCCACCCTCTCTCTCCATCCCTCTCTCTCCATCCCTCTCTCTCCATCCCCTCTCTCTCAGTTGGTGTCCATTATAACAGATGAGACTCCTATAGAACAGATGAGGAACAGACTGATGAAGGACAGAACATGGACCACCGGCAGCACCGCTCAGCCTCCGACACACAGCACACACACGCGCAAGCCCAAACTAGCCCTGCTCAGAGAGGTCTTCGGGAGAGGTGTGTGTGTGTTGTTCAACTGTCTGTCTGTGGCTCTGCTTAGTCCGTCTTAAAGAGCTCATAGTAACATATTTAGAACATAACTCTCTCTCCCCCCTCCCTCCTCTCTCAGGGTCGGTGTTCTGTTGGCTGTTCCCTCTACATTCCAGTCCCCCAACCGTCGGTGGAATCAGCTACTCTGCTGTTCCGGATTACGATGTCTAACATTCCCACAACCTTCACACAACTTTTGGTGATAGCATTAACATTCCTTCAAAGTTGTGGTTACGTTATGGTCTTAATATAATTAGGGCTGTCAAACGATTAAAATAATTAATTGAATTAATGGCATTAGTTTAATCGCAATTTTTGAATTTGCTCAAATTTGGCCCTAAAAGATTGTTCCGTTTAAAGAGTTACATGCATTACTATGCTTTGCTTTTAAGGGACGGAAACACAAAGTAATCTGTATCAGAATGTTTTAATAGCATTTCCACCATAAACATAAGGATATGGATACAAAGAACAATGTTCTAGAAACACTGTAACCATCTGTACTGTTCAGATAACACAGGCCTACACACTCTCCCCCCCCTCCCACACCCTCGCTCGCTCGTCACACACAGTCCGCGCGCGCGCGCGCGCACACACACAGCCGCGCGCACACAAACAGCAGCGCGCGCGCGGCACACACACAGCCGCGCGCGCACACAGCCGCGCGCGCACACAGCCGCGCGCACACAGCCGCGCGCACACAAACAGCAGCGCGCGCGCACACACACAGCCGCGCGCACACAAACAGCAGCGCGCGCGCGCTCACACACACAGCCGGCGGACACACACATCCTCTCTCTCACACATCCTCTCTCACACAAACATCATCTCTCTCTCTCTCACACACACATCCTCTCTCACACACACATCCTCTCTCTCACACATCCTCTCTCTCACACACGCGATCATACACACCCCACTCTTACATATGCAGCCTACCTTTTGAAGCATCTCTTTGAGCTCTGTTCCTTTTCAGTTCTTCCTGTGCCATCCAAATGTGTGCTTAGCCTAGTCAGCGGTCAAGTTATCAGGTTGCTAGCTAGCTAAACAATGTTGTTTGTTATCAAACCAAAAAAATGTATTTAAAACGGCCGGCGACGTGCACACGAATCCACGGCAGAAAGAGAAAGCATAGCTCCGCATAACTTTGACATGATTTTGTCTCACTGTCTAAAGTGATGTAAAGGCACAAGTATTGAATGTAGCTGTGTTCTGTGTTGTGTTCTGCGCTTAAAAGGGTTTGTGAGGAAACACGTGCACTTAAAAGGTTCCGTGCAGTGAAAAAATTGAGATGCGATTTAACAACAAAATGTACAGCGATAAACATGTCACGTTATTAACACGTTAACTTTGACAGCCCTAAATATAATATGCAGGTTAATATCATAGGTTACTGAAATGTTACAGTGAAATGTTTGATTAACATTTAATGTTCTTTCAACATTGTGGCTGCGTTTCGGTCAGGTCACTGAAAGGTTACATTGAAGTTCTGGTTGCTGCAGTTTTACATGAAGGTTAGGGGAGCATCAGGAATGTTTGGGTTACAGTACAATGTTACAGAAGTGGGTATTGATATTAAATCACTGAATACTACTGATGTATTCTAACTTGTATTACACACACACACACTACCACACACACACACTACCACACACAACACACCAAGAACACACAACAACGACACACACAACAACACACAACACACACAACAACACAACGAACACAACACAAGACACAACAAACCACAACACACAAACACACAACACAACACAAACACACACACTACCAAACACACAACACACACAACGACACACACACACGACCACACACACACACACACACAACACACCACACACACACACACACACACACACACAACACACAACAACACACACACACACACACACACAACACACCACACACACACACACAACACACACACACACACAAACTACCACAACACACACACAACAACACCACACACACAACACAACACAACCACACACACCACACACACAACACCACATAACCACACACACACTACCACACACACACTACCACACACACACACACACTACCACACACACACTCAGAATTTGTCTGTGAGGGAAGATTGATCTGAATCACTTCAGTTGTAAACTGCGAGGGAAGATGAATCGTAACATTATTTATTTATTTATTTATATAGACTACTCAGCTTTCGATCTCTATGGAGGACTAAAAGTGCCACAATTAAATAAATAAATACACCATTAAATAATTACTTAAATGTGTCATTAATTAATTAAAATTAGAATTAAATACATAAATGTGTAATTAAATGTATCATTAATTAATTCAAATACCGATTCATTTTATGTAAAATACATATATAATTATTTCACTATTTACATTTACATTTCATGATCCTGCATTGCAGTGATTCATGAATTACTTAAAACTGTCAAACTGACCCATCAAAGTCAGTGGGCGGGGCTAACGCGAATCTAGTCTGATCCATTGCTTTGGTCTGAAGTAGAGTAGGCCAACCTGGATAGAGACAATGGAGGATCTCTGTGAACTTTCCAGGGAGTTGGTTAGAGACATTTTAAACTTAGCAGAGGATGTAGAAGCAGGACCTGCTGACATTATCCGGAATTGATTTGTCTTGGCTTGATGCAGAGGGTAACCAATCAGGCGTTAGGTTCCGCCTACCAACTTTTGATGGGTCAGTTTGACAGTTTTAAGTAATTCAGGAAGCACTCCAACGCAGGACCATGAAATGTAAATGTAAATAGTGAAATTATTATATATGTATTTTACATAAAATGAATCGGTATTTGAATTAATTAATGACACATTTAATAACACATTTATGTATTTAATTCTAATTTTAATTAATTAATGACACATTTAAGTAATTATTTAATGGTGTATTTATTTATTTAATTGTGGCACTTTTAGTCCTCCATAGATCTCTACCTGTGTGTGTGTTTTGTGTTTTAAACTTTTTACGTACCTACCTATCAGACCTGGGGTTCAAATACTTTTTTTTATTTTTTTATCATTTGAAATGCTTTGAGCGTTTGCTTCAGTCTGCCTGGAGTGCCAGATGGCCAGGGTTTGCAGTTTGTACTTTTGGGACTTTTCTATAGTTTTTCTTTTCAGGTGGACAAGCTCAATCAAGCCCAGATAAAGTATCTGAAATGATGTCAAATAGTATTTGAACCCAGGTCTACTACCTGTACTTACACTGAGTATACAAAACATGAACACCTTCTCTGTCCATGCCATAGACTGACCAGGTGAATCCAGGTGAAAGCTATGATCCCTTATTGAGGGGAGGAGACAGGTTAAAGGATTTCTAAGCCTTGAGACAATTGAGACATGGATTGTGTATGTGTGCCATTCAGAGGGTGAATGGGCAAGACAAAAGATTGAAGTGCCTTTGAACGTGGTGTGGTAGTAGTTGCCAGGCTGCTGGGTTTTTCAGATTTAAAAGATTCCCGTGTGTATCAAGAACGGTCCACCACCCAAAGGACATCCAGCCAACTTGACACAACTGTGGGAAGCATTGGAGTCAACATGGGCCAGCATCGCTGTGGAACGCCTTTGACACCTTGTAGAGTCCATGCCCCGACGAATTGAGACAAAAGGGGGTGCAACTCAACATTAGGAAGGTGTTCTAAATGTTTGGTACACTCAGTGTACATATGTATTTTATGTGTTCTATTCATATGAAGGGATAAATGGTATTCATCCCAAACAGCACCCTATTCCCTATGTAGTGCACTAATATAATAGTAGTGCACTACATTGTGAATAGGGTGCCATTTGAGACGGTTACCGTTGAGTTTATTCTTACAACGTGATCAGGGTACTGGTTTGCCTCTTGGGTTTTATGTTGAAATGTTTCCGTGTTTTTGTTTTTTGTTTTTTGTAACGATATTGTTACTCTCTGCGTCCAAAATTGCGCACTACCTTTGACCAGCGCCCCATAGTGCACTCTGTAGTGAACTGGGACGCTGGCATGGTTTTAAACTTGATGTTTTGTTTGTTGACAGCGGAGAGGAATGTATGTATGTATGTGTACAGAGGAGAAATCATGTTTCGTGATGACGTTTACATTTATTAATATATTGATACATTATTGATGTGTATAGATGTGTTTCTGTCCCGAACGCCATTTGGGACGTATCGTGTGTATCTCTGACTGTGAACTACGGTTCTGTGTGTTTTCTAAATGCTGCTGGGACTACTGCATTATGTGGAAGTAAAATAAAATTTAAAAAAATCAGGTATTTTTTGTGCGAGGAGTATGTGAAATGAGGCGTATATTAACATGTTTTTATATTTTCCTAAAAGGGATTATTATTTTTAGATTTTATCTACATCATACATTGGGGTAGTATACATTACAGGTACATTGAGAACAAGTATTTGATACACTGCCGATTTTGCAGGTTTTCCTACTTACAAAGCATGTAGAGGTCTGTAATTTTTTATCATAGGTACACTTCAACTGTGAGAGATGGAATCTAAAACAAAAATCCAGAAAATCACATTGTATGATTTTTAAGTAATTAATTTGCATTATATACACATAACATCACTAAAATCTAAAACCGCCAGTAATGTATATCGTACCAGCTCCTTCCTGGGCCTCCAGAGAAAAACAAGCCTTATGCCGGTAATAAAGACCTACAGTGCCTTGCAAAAGTATTCAGCCCCCTTGGCGTTTTTCCTCTTTTGTTGCATTACAACCTGTAATTTAAATGGATTTTTATTTGGATTTCATGTAATGGACATACAAAATAGTCCATATTGGTGAAGTGAAATGACAAAAATAATTTGCTTCAGAAAATTCTAAAAAATAAGTAACGGAAAAGTGGTGCGTGCATATGTATTCACCCCCTTTGCAATGGAGCCCCTAAATAAGATCTGGTGCAACCAATTACCTTCAGAAGTCACATAATTAGTTAAATAAAGTCCACCTGTGTGCAATCTAAGTGTCACATGATCTGTCACATGATCTCAGTATGTATACACCTGTTCTGAAAGGCCCCAGAGTCTGCAACACCACTAAACAAAGGGCACCACCAAGCAAGCGGCACCATGAAGACCAAGGAGCTCTCCAAACAGGTCAGCGACAAAGTTGTGGAGAAGTACAGATCAGGGTTGGGTTATAAAAAAATATCCGGAACTTTGAACATCCCACAGAGCACCATTAAATCCATTATTTAAAAATGGAAAGAATATGGCACCACAAAAAACCTGCCAAGAGAGGGCCTGCCCACCAAAACTCACGGACCAGGCAAGGAGGGCATTAATCAAAGAGGTAACAAAGAGACCAAAGATAACCCTGAAGGAGCTGCAAAGCTCCACAGCGGAGATTGGAGTTTCTGTCCATAGGACCACTTTAAGCCGTACACTCCACAGAGCTGGACTTTACGGAAGAGTGGCCAGAAAAAAGACATTGCTTAAAGAAAAAAATAAGCAAACACGTTTGGTGTTCGCCAAAAGGCATGTGGGAGAAGGTACTCTGGTCAGATGAGACTAAAATTTAGCTTTTTGGAAATCTGGCGCAAACCCAACACCTCTCATCACCCCGAGAACACCATCCCAACAGTGAAGCATGGTGGTGGCAGCATCATGCTGTGGGGATGTTTTTCATCGGCAGGGACTGGGAAACTGGTCAGAATTGAAGGAATGATGGATGGCGCTAAATCCTTGGAAATTCTTGAGGGAAACCTGTTTCAGTCTTCCAGAGATTAGGGACGGAGGTTCACCTTCCAGCAGGACAATGACCCTAAGCATATTGCTAAAGCAACACTTTAGTGGTTTAAGGGGAAACATTGTCTTGGAATGGCCTAGTCAAAGCCCAGACCTTCTATACAATTGAGAATCTGTGGTATGACTTAAAGATTGCTGTACACCAGCGGAACCCATCCAACTTGAAGGAGCTGAAGCAGTTTTGCCTTGAAGAATGGGCAAAAATCCCAGTGGCTAGATGTTCCAAGCTTATAGAGACATACCCCAAGAGACTTGCAGCTGTAATTGCTGCAAAAGGTGGCTCTACAAAGTATTGACTTTGGGGGGGGGTGAATAGTTATGCACACTCAAGTTCAGTTTTTTTGGTCTTGTTTGTTTCACAAGAAAAAATATTTTGCATCTTCAAAGTGGTAGGCATGTTGTGTAAATCAAATGATACAAACCCCCAAAAAAATCAATTTCAGTTCCAGGTTGTAAGGCAACAAAACAGGAAAAATACTAAGGGGGGTGAATACTTTCGCAAGCCACTTGAGCTTCCTTATCGAGTTCTCCACATGAACAGTGAAGCTCAGCTTGTCATCCACCCACACTCCCAAATATGTATACACTTTGACTTGCTCTGTAGTATGTCCATCCAATGTAGCAATGACATGATTAGTAACATGCCTGGCATTTGAAAAATACAGTGCATTTTTGTTTTACCCGAATTCAGAACCAGCTTCAAATCATACAGATTCTGTTGTATGGTGTTAAATGCTCTTTGGGCATTGAGGAGCCTCCGCTCTGAGGAGCCTCCACTGAGTAATAATAGGTGTTTCACAGGATTTAGCTAAAGTTTATTAGCTTAGTTAAATTGAAGTGTATTTTTATGTAATTAGTTATTACTCATTATCAAGTTTAAGTCTTGGTTCAGGATTTTTTTTTTGGGGGGGAAGAGGAAGGGTTTCAGATGCTTTCAGAAGATGGGCAGGGACCTCTGCTGTCCTAGCTTCAGGAGGAAGCTGGTTCCACCATTGGGGTGCCAGGACAGAGAAGAGCTGGGACTGGGCTGAGCGGGAGCTGCCTTCCGGTAGGGGTGGGAGGGCCAAGAGACCAGAGGTGGCAGAACAGAGTACTCAGGTTGGGGTGTAGGGTTTGAGCAGAGCCTAAAGGTAGGGAGGGGCAGTTCCTCTTGCTGCTCCGTAGGTAATTACCATGGTCTTGTAGTGGATGTGAGCTTCGACTGGAAGCTAGTGGAGTGTGCGGAAGAGCAGGGTGACAGCCAACAGCGAGTTACAGTAGTCCAGACGGGAGATAACAAGTGCCTGGATTAGGACCTGCGCCACTTCCTGTGTGACGTAGGTTCGTACTCTACGGATGTTGTAGAGCAGGTCCTAAGGCCGGACCTCACTAGACGCAGGATTTCGCCCATATAGAACTTTATTCAAATACAGTACATTAAGAAGATAGGCTAAAACCACAGAACAATGAGCCAGATATTTCACCGGATGTATACGTGTGAAGCATCCGGTTGGCGTTTCCACTCACTACCAAATATGGTGATGAGAGGAAGCCCAGTGGCCGGCAGTGGGAGAAGATGGAGCAAGATGGATTATGGCCAGCATTATGCTAAGTTTCTTATCAATTAAACATTTGATCTCACTACAGTTTTGTTCCAAAGAAACTACAATCTGTTACGAACAAAGTGGACTAAGTTTTGTAGATTTTACCCTTTAGTAACGTTTTTTTTTTTTAATTGCGTTGTTTAGAAGGAGTGCAAGGGCGAATTAAATTATTGCACACAGGCACTTCAGAGTAGGCGTTCCCAAACGTAAATATGCAAATACATGCTAGAACGGGCCAATAGGCTCTTGCTAGCTTGTGCTTGGCTATGCCCCCCATCCTCACTTTTTTTTTTTGTCATTTAGCAGAAGCTCTTATTCAGAGCGATTTACAGGAGCAATTAGGGTTAAGTGCCTTGCTTAAGGGCACATTGACAGATTTTTCACCTAGTCGGCTCTGGGATTAGAACCAGCGACCTTTCGGTTACTGGCACAACGCTCTTACCCACTAAGCTACCTGTTTTGCCCACTATTACTAATTTGTTCCCATTGGAAACGACAGGCTGGGGTTATATTGTACAAAATATTTGCTAAAACTGCTTCTCCTATAGAAATCCCCGATCACACTTGTAGGCGACGTCATGGCGAAGTTGGCTAGCTAAGCGCATGCGTAGGATCACGTCATCGGGTCTAACGGTCGCACAGGGCAACCAACTCAAAGGCACTCCTTCAATCTAAAGTTGTTTTTGACCAAAATGAAAACGTGTCAGTTTGTCACTTTCACGAGGTTGGAGTAATAACATGTTTTAACTACTTAAGGTTGTGCCATTAGGTTTCGAGAAAATTAACAACTAAAAAGGAATCATTTTTCACTTCTGTCATTGACTTCTCAAACCCTAAACCCCCCCCGGCCTGGTCTGTTTCTCAATCGTTGCGCCTCTGGGTTTATAAACTGCGGCTGTCCATTGAGCTATAATAAGTGGCCGTATGGTGTGTGGGTGTGGCGGGCAAAAAACAACAAACCGACCGATGTGGTCCTCTGTAGCTCAATTGGTAGAGCATGGCACTTGTAACGCCAGGGTAGTGGGTTCGATCCCCGGGACCACCAATACGCAAAAAATATATATAAATGTATGCACGCATGACTGTAAGTCGCTTTGGATAAAAGCGTCTGCTAAATGGCATATTATTATTATTATTATATCACTAGACGACTTCCGACCTCCCTATTTCTATTGAGGACGTAAATTGTTTTGAACATCCGGTCCCATCACTTGCGTAACGAGTCATGTGACAGAGTGTTGTTCTTTGCTTCCTTCTTCCTGGTTTCCGTGATCATGTGAATCCTACCAAGCTAAACGACACGCAGCGAGTCGACCCGGCCATAAACGACACGCAGCGAGTCGACCCGGCCATAAACGACACGCAGCGAGTCGACCCGGCCATAAACGACACGCAGCGAGTCGACCCGGCCATACACACTACCCCAGTTTGTCTACAGCCTGCGCTGGGCCCCACTAGCTACGCTATGCCAGATGGAGAGCGGAGCCCGTTGCTTTCAGACCAGCACGATGGGACGAATGGTGCCTCGTATGGCTTTTCCCCGAAGCCACAGAGTGAGTAGCTAGCTATAACAATAACAGTAGCTAGCTGGCATTGGCTAGGTTACTTAGCTGGCTAGCTAACAACAATAGCTAGCTACCTAGCTAGCAACAGTAGCTAACTAGCTTGCTAAGGTCAACTAGCTAGCTTAGCTGGATGCACCATAAACTGTCTAGCTAGCTAGTTTATTAACAGCTCAGCTATTTGCTGTTGATGATTTTGCAACTTTTTTTCCCCCCGTAGCTACTAGATAGCTGAATAGTAACTACCTAGCCTAGTAGAAGAGGAAATCTATCCAGCAATAACAACTGGTTTCACTTCCATATTCTATTTCTAGCCAGTCATGTGTACTCAGAAGTGAAAGCTTTTGTGTGAACGAAACATTCTTGTTTCTTCTCATTGCCTTACCCTCTCTCTGCCTCCTCCCATATTCCATCCTCCTCCTACTCTGTCCCCCTCTCCCCATCTTTCCTATTTCCCCCACCCCCCCTCCACCTCTCCCCCCACCCCTCTCCCTCAGGTTTCCCTCCATTCCCCAGCCCCAGTGACCCCCCTCCAGTCTTGCTCGGTGAAGCCCCCCCTCCCTACTCTCCCCTGGGCAGCCCAGACAGTGTCAGCTCCCCAATCATCAGTTGTAGGTAGGTAGCCCAGCAACACACACACACACACACACACACACACACACACACACACACACACACACTTTCTCTCTATACATCCTACCCTGAGGACCTGCTCGTCTGTAGCTCAGCTGGTAGAGCATGGTGCTTGTAACGCCAGGGTAGTGGGTTCGATCCCCGGGACCACCCATACGTAAAAATGTATGCACACATGACTGTAAGTGGCTTTGGATAAAAGCGTCTGCTAAATGGCTTATTATTATTATTATTATTATTATTATTATTATTATTATTATTATTATTATTACCCCAGCAGCTAAGCAGATGGACCTGTAGCCGAAAGGTTGCCGTTTTTGAATCCCTGGCCGGTAGAATACCCGTAGGGGTTAAACATTTAGCAGAAGGCAAATCTGTTGTTTGCTTTAACATATGCACTATAAAGTTGTATTGTACTGTATTATAGGGTGTGTCAGAGTGCCATCGGCGTGGAGGGAAGGACACACCAACACGTAGTCAAGTGTGTCATCTGCAATGAGGCTACGGTGAGCAGAACACAGACAACAGTTCTATGTACTTACAGCACACACACACACACACACACACACACACACTGATCACTGATGGAAGGATACTATTAAGTAGTTATCAGAACTAACTCTTATCACCGTCTCTCTCTCTCTCTCTCTCTAGCCTATAAAGAATGCTCCAGCAGGGAAGAAGTATGTCCGCTGCCCCTGTAACTGTCTCCTCATCTGTAAAGTCACCTCCCAGAGGATCGCCTGTCCCCGACTTTACTGGTGAGAGACGTGGAGGTAGGGAAAGACGGGTAGAGAGAAAGAAAGACGGAGACGAGGGGATAGAGAGAGGAGGGAGGGTAGAGAGAGAGGACAAGGTTTGGCAGGGAGAGGGATAAGAGTGGAGGGATCTAGAGTAGTCGATTCTGTTACTGATCTAGACTAGAGTCCATTCTGTTACTGATCTAGACTAGAGTCCATTCTGTTACTGATCTAGACTAGAGTCCATTCTGTTACTGATCTAGACTAGAGTCCATTCTGTTACTGATCTAGACTAGAGTCCATTCTGTTACTGATCTAGACTAGAGTCCATTCTGTTACTGATCTAGACTAGAGTCCATTCTGTTAGTTCTCCCTCAACGTGATCAAGACAAAGGAGATGATTGTGGACTACAGGAAAAATAAGGGACCAAGCACTTCTTCTCTTGTTCTCTCTGCTACCGCATGGCAAGCGGTACCGGAGCGCCAAGTCTAGGTCCAAGAGGCTTCTAAACAGCTTCTACCCCCAAGCCATAAGACTCCTGAACATCTAATCAAATAGCTACCCAGACTATTTGCATTGTCCACCCCACCCCCATCTTTTACACTGCTGCTAGTCTCTGTTTATTATCTATGCATAGTCACTTTAACTCTGCCCACATGTACATATTACCTCAATTACCTCGACTAACCAGTTCCCCAGCACATTGACTCTGTACCGGTACCCCCTGTATATAGCCTCACTACTGGTATTTTATTTTACTGCTGCTCTTTCATTATTTGTTACTTTTATTTCATATTATTTTATATTGTGGTTTTTAGTTTGTTCTTTTTCTTGGTATTCTTTTCTTTAAACTGGCAGTTGTTGATTTGAAGGGGGCTGTAAGTCAAGACAATTTCCACTGTAATGTCCTACAACCTGTTGTATCGGAGCATGTGAACAAATTACAATTTGATTTCATCTAGGCTAGAGTCAGATTCATGTTAACTGAGCTAGTGTGTGTTGTGTGTGCTTGGTGTGTATGTTTTTTTTGTTTTGTTTGGGTGGTGTTGGGTGTGTGGTGTGATGAGTGTGTATGGTGTGTGTGTGTGTATGTGTCTGTGTGTGTGTGTGTGTGTGTGTGTGGGGGGTGTGTGTGTGTGTGTGGTGCTGTGTGTGTGGGTGTGTGTGTGTTGTGTGTGTTGTGTTGTGTGTGTGTGTGTCTGTGTGTGTGTGTGTGTGTGTGCTTGCGTGTGTCTGTGTGTGTGCTTGCGTGTGTCTGTGTGTGTGTGTGTGTGTGCTTGCGTGTTCTAGTAAGCGTATCATCAACTTGGGTCCGGTGCATGGTGCTGCAGGGTCGGGTTCAGACAGTCCACAACCTCAACAACTTGCTGGGGTCAGAGTGGTCTGTGGACACTGCAGAAACACATTCCTGGTAGGACCACACGTGTGTGTGTGTGTGTGTGTGTGCGAGGGAGGGGGGGGGTGTAGTAGTAGTAGTCTATACTAACAGTAGTAATAATAATAAGTGCACTGTGTGTGTTGTCAGTGGACTGAGTTCTCAGACAGAACGTTAGCCAGATGCCCCCACTGCAGAAAAGTGTGAGTCCAAATACCTTCTTACCAGTTTATTCCTTTTACCGATCTTCAACTCTGTTCCTGTACTGATTTCCTGTGTATCTCTGTTGCAGCTCTTCTATTGGTCGGCGGTACCCCAGGAGGTGGGGCTTGTGGTGTTTCCTGTTGTTTCTGGTTTTCTCTGGCGGCACGGCCGGACTAGTGGTGAGTTTAGTATATGAAGATATTTACTATTTCAGTAGCATAGTAACCATAGGTGTGTGTGTATAGGTGGGAACGTGGAAGCCAGCCTTGAGGGATTTATGCCTAGTACTCTGACCTCTCTCTCTCTCTCTCTGTCTCTCTCTCTCTCTCTCTCTCTCTCTCTCTCTCTCTCTCTGTCTCTGTCTCTGTCTCTCTCTGTCTCTCTCTCTGTCTCTCTCTCTGTCTCTCTCTCTCTCTGTCTCTCTCTCTCTCTGTCTCTCTGTCTCTCTCTCTCTCTCTCTCTCCCCTCCCCTCTCTCTCTCTCTCCCCCCCCCCCCCCCCCCCCCCTCTCTCTCTCTCTCGGTCTAGGTGGGAACGTGGAAGCCAGCCTTGCTCCACAGAGGGATCTATGCCTCCTGGATCTTCCTGATTCTCCTGGCTCTACTGAGCATGTGCAGAATGATCTACTGGGGCTGTCTGAAGATCAGCGATCCTTTACAGAACATCACATAGAGGGAGAGAGGGGAACCAGGGAACCCCTGATATGAGGGGGGGGGGGGGGGGGGGGGGGAGCGTGAGAACAAACATATTAACATGACCATGTCAAACTTGATCAAACTGTCTAAAAATGTCTTTATCTGGAATAACTAACCGGTCTTAGAGTCTGCGTTCCAAACGGCACCCTATTCCCTATACGGTGCACTACTTTAGACCAGCGACCCATAGGCTCTGTAGTGCACTATATCAATCTGTGGTCAAAAGCAGTGCACTATATAGGGAACAGGGTGCCATTTGGGACCGAGCCTCTGTCTGGCTGCTTGTACTAATATTCCCCTACTGGACTAAACTCGCAAAGGATATGGCCCAAATGGCACCCTGTTCCCCGTTCCATTCACTGCACTACATTTAACCAGGGCCCATAGGGAAGAGGGTACCATATGGACCTGTACTACCGGCCTGGATAGAACCTGGAGAAGCCTATACTCACGATCGTACCAATCTATCACTGATTAATCACTTTTTTTTTTCTTTTTCTGATCGATCAAAAAACTAATAAATATCTCCAGGTCTGTTCATTGTACCTGGGGCCATCATAGAAACTGGAACACTCACACGTCAAATATATATATATACACACACACACTCAAACACACACTCACACACACACACACCCACTCTGCAGTCATTGGCATTATTATGGGATTTATTTTTAAATAGTTGATTTATTTTCTATTATAGAGTTGTCTCCTGTCTTAATATCTAACTATTTCATTCCCAAATGCTACCCTATTCCCTGCTACTGTTGATCAGAGCCCTATGGGTCATAGTGCTAGGACACTATAAAGGGATCGAGGACCGTTTGGGACACTGCCTAACTCCCAGTATGTTGTTGCACTACGTCCTAATGATCAGCTCTGGTCCGAGGCGTTACGTGCGACTTGCTGGTGCTGAACCTTCTAGATGCATGTAACACCTTGGACCAGAGCTACCTAACAATATACAACTGAATAATATAATCCTGTGGTCTGATGTTCCTGAGGAATGTTGTGAAACTAAAATACTTTTAACAAACCTCTCTCTGACAGTGTTTGCGATGTGTGTGTGTGTGTGTGAAATAAATGCATAGACAGTGGAACAAGTACAAGCTGTTGGGAGGGGGAGGGGAAGGGTGAGGGGGGGAAGGGTGAGGGGGGGGGGGGGCAGTTCTAAGCTGACACAGAATTGCTTTGATGGTCATACTATGGCTCATTTTACATTTCACACTTTTTTTGGGGTAGGCACAAAACTACCTTTATACTTCCATTCATTTTTTAAAAAAAACGGTACCGGGTGACCTTCAGAGAAGTCATGTGACACTTGTAGGGGTTGTAGAGCAAACCGGAGAACCCGATCACGTTCTTGAGAATCTCCCCTTTCCACGGCACAGTCACATTAGGTTTGTAACCAGAACGGTTCGGACGCTACAAACAGAAGTTGGCACATCGACGGTAGCGACTTCAGATGAGCTTCATTATCTGAAGCGTTAACGTTAGGTAGTTAGTAGCTACTGTCCTCGAAATGTAGCTAGCTTGTTGCTACCTGGATAGCTACTAAACAATAGCTGGAACGACCTAGCGAACAGACGCGAGCTGGCTGAATCGATTCAGTGGCTAGCTTTGCACTTGGCTAGCTAACAGTAGCTACTAGGGGTAAGTTATAACCTACATTTGTGTTTTGTTTTTACATACTGGTAACCAGAGTCGTTCAAGGGAATTCGGGACATGGGTGACTAGTTAACGTTAGCTTGGCGCTCTGTGTGTTCGTGCCGTGGGAGGAGTTCTTTTTTTTTCGTTGGCAGAGAGCAATGGCTAGCTAGTATGCTAACTATTCTAGCTAACTAACTGGCTGAATAAGTTGACGACAGACTCACTCAAACTGTCAAAACTAACCCAAAACTTTACACAACATTAGACACGGACACGAATGATCTGCTTGGCATGTTAACACACTGGTGGTTTGTTGTAACCGAGTATTGGCGCTAAACCGTGTTATTGGAGCCTGGCATGCTAGTTGGCTATGGCGTCAAAGGATTCAGTGCCCTGGACGGTTTTCACGGAACAATACTGTACCAAGTCAGCTTCCTGAATAAACTAAGTTAGTCTATTCCTAGAAAACATTGAACCGCTGTAGTTTACAACAATTATAATTTCTACAGTGGAAGTTGGGAGAGTTATATTTGAGTGTTTCAGTGAAACGTAAGTGAGGGAGGCCCCGCTCTCTCGCTTTCCCAGATGTTAAGTTAATTTCAATCCGATCTCCTTTGCATTATTGTAGCCATTTTCTGTAGCCTGTCAACTATGTGTCTGTCTATCCCTGTTCTCTCCTCTCCGCACAGGCCATACAAACGCCTCACACCGCGTGGCTGCTGCCACTCTAACCTGGTGGTCCCTGCACGCACCACCCACGTGGAGTTCCAGGTCTCCAGCAGCCTCTGGAACTGCCGTTCTGAGGCCAACAAGGCAGAGTTCATCTCAGCCTATGCTACCCTCCAGTCCCTCGACTTCTTGGCGCTGACAGAAACATGATTACCACTGAAAACGCTGCTACTCCTACTGCTCTCTCCTCGTCTGATCATGTGTTCTCGCATACCCGAGAGCATCTGGTCAGCGGGGTGGTGGCACAGGAATCCTCATCTCTCCCAAGGGGACATTCTCTCTTTCTCCCCAGACCCATCTGTCTATCTCCTCATTTGAATTCCATGCTGTCACAGTCACTAGCCCATTCAAGCTTAACATCCTTATCATTTATCGCCCTCAAGGTTCCCTTGGAGAGTTCTTTTTTGGCATTTAGCAGACGCTCTTATCCAGAGCGACTTACAGGAGCAATTAGGGTTAAGTGCCTTGCTCAAGGGCACATCGACAGAATTTTCAACTAGTCGGCTCAGGGCTAAGAACCAGCAACCTTTCGGTTACTGGCACAACGCTCTTAACCATTAAGCTACCTACCTTTGACTAATTTCTCTCTGCCTCCTTCTTTCCACTCCTCTCCTCTTTTGACCTCACCCTCTCACCGCCCCCCCTACTCACAAGGCAGGCAATACGCTTGACCTCATCTTTACTAGATGCTGTTCTTCTACTAATCTCACTGCAACTCCCCTCCATGTCTCCGACCACTACTTTGTATCCTTTTCTCTCTCGCTCTCCTCCAACACTACTCACTCTGCCCCTACACAGATGGTAATGGGCCGTCGCAACCTTCGCTCTCTCTCTCCCGCTACTCTCGCCTCTTCCATCCTATCATCTCTTTCCTCTGCTAAATCCTTCTCCCTTCGATCTCCTGATTCTGCCTCCTCAACCCTCCTCTCCTCCCTTTCTGCATCTTTTGACTCTCTATGTCCCCTATCCTCCCGGCCAGCTCGGTCCTCCCCTCCTGCTCCGTGGCTTGACGACTCATTGCGAGCTCACAGAACAGGGCTCCGGGCAGCCGAGCGGAAATGGAGGAAAACTAGACTCCCTGTGGACCTGTCATCTTTTCACTCCCTCCTCTCTATATTTTCTTCCTCAGTTTCTGCTGCTAAGGCCACTTTCTACCACTCTAAATTCCAAGCATCCGCCTCTAACCCTAGGAAGCTCTTTGCCACCTTCTCCTCCCTGCTGAATCCTCCTCCCCCCCCTCCTCCCTCTCTGTGGATGACTTCGTCAACCATTTTGAAAAGAAGGTTGACGACATCCGATCCTCGTTTGTTAAGTCAAATGACACCGCTGGTCCTGCTCACACTGCCCTATCCTATGCTTTGACTTCTTTCTCCCCTCTCTCTCCAGATGAAATCTTGCGACTTGTGACGGCCGGCCGCCCAACAACCTGCCCGCTTGACCCTATCCCCTCCTCTCTTCTCCAGACCATTTCCGGAGACCTTCTCCCTTACCTCACCTCGCTCATCAACTCATCCTTGACCGCTGGCCATGTCCCTTCCATCTTCAAAAGAGCGAGAGTTGCACCCCTTCTCAAAAAACCTACACTCGATCCCTCCGATGTCAACAACTACAGACCAGTGTCCCTTCTTTCTTTTCTCTACAAAACTCTTGAGCGTGCCATCTTTAGCCAACTCTCTTGCTATCTCTCTCAGAATGACCTTCTTGATCCAAACCAGTCAGGTTTCAAGACTGGTCATTCAACAGAGACTGCTCTTCTCTGTGTCACGGAGGCTCTCCGCACTGCTAAAGCTAACTCTCTCTCCTCTGCTCTCGTCCTTCTAGACCTATCTGCTGCCTTTGATACTGTGAACCATCAGATCCTCCTCTCCACCCTCTCCGAGTTGGGCATCTCCGGCGCAGCTCACTCTTGGATTGCGTCCTACCTGACAGGTCGCTCCTACCAGGTGGCGTGGCGAGAATCTGTCTCTGCACCACGTGCTCTCACCACTGGTGTCCCCCAGGGCTCAGTTCTAGGCCCTCTCCTATTCTCGCTATACACCAAGTCACTTGGCTCTGTCATATCCTCACATGGCCTCTCCTATCATTGCTACGCAGACAACACACAATTAATCTTCTCCTTTCCCCCTTCTGAGAACCAGGTGGCGAATCGCATCTCTGCATGTCTGGCAGACATATCAGTGTGGATGACGGATCACCACCTCAAGCTGAACCTCGGCAAGACGGAGCTGCTCTTCCTCACGGGGAAGGACTGCCCGTTCCATGATCTCGCCATCACGGTTGACAACTCCGTTGTGTCCTCCTCCCAGAGTGCAAAGAGCCTTAGCGTGACCCTGGACAACACCCTGTCGTTCTCCGCTAACATCAAGGCGGTGACCCGATCCTGTAGGTTCATGCTCTACAACATTCGCTGAGTACGACCCTGCCTTACACAGGAAGCGGCACAGGTCCTAATCCAGGCACTTGTCATCTCCCGTCTGGATTACTGCAACTCGCTGTTGGCTGGGCTCCCTGCCTGTGCCATTAAACCCCTACAACTCATCCAGAACGCCGCAGCCCGTCTGGTGTTCAACCTTCCCAAGTTCTCTCACGTCACCCGCTCCTCCGCACACTCCACTGGCTTCCAGTTGAAGCTCGCATCTGCTACAAGACCATGGTGCTTGCCTACGGAGCTGTGAGGGGAACGGCACCTCCGTACCTTCAGGCTCTGATCAGTCCCTACCGAAACGAGGGCATTGCATTCATCCACCTCTGGCCTGCTGGCCCCCCTACCTCTGCGGAAGCACAGTTCCCGCTCAGCCCAGTCAAAACTGTTCGCTGCTCTGGCACCCCAATGGTGGAACAAGCTCCCTCACGACGCCAGGACAGCGGAGTCACTCACCACCTTCCGGAGACACTTGAAACCCCACCTCTTTAAGGAATACCTTGGATAGGATAAAGTAATCCTTCTACCCCCCCTTACCCCACCCCCCCCAAAAAAATAAAAAAATAATATGTAAAGTGGTTGTCCCACTGGCTATCATAAGGTGAATGCACCAATTTGTAAGTCGCTCTGGATAAGAGCGTCTGCTAAATGACGTAAATGTAAATGAGTCCCCTGACACTTGTGGGGGTCGAAGAGCAAAATGGAGATCGCCATTTTGTGAGAGTGAGAGTCTCCCCTTTCGTGAGAGTCTCCCCTTTCGAGAGAGTGGTCATAATAGTTTATAGGTCAAACCGTTCGGATGCTACAGACGTTTTCGTGAGAAGACCGATTTTTCGGGATGTCTCATTGTCTGACAAACACCTGCTGTAACTCTGCCACCTGCTGTAACTCTGCCACCTGCTGTAACTCTGCCACCTTTCACCGCAGATGCGGAAGTGCGACATTGGGGTTAGTGGTGGATCCAATGCAAAAGATATCTCTAGCTTAAACTGACTGATTTTTTATTATGTAACTTAGATTGAGGCACCGGTGCATCAATCGACTCTTAAAGTGTATGATATATTATGTATCATTTATGATGTCAGGTCAAATATAATCTCAACCCCCAAAACCAAATCAGCTACTGGGTTTTAAAATGTTTTTTTTATTATTTTTATTAAAATTTATTTTAATTATTATTGTTGGACAAAAGACTAAACAAGGAATTCAGGTAAAATTATTTTAATTAAGTAAGTCTGTTAAAGTATTCCCACTAATATATACAGAAATATTGATTGTGTCTATGTAATCAAGGTTTGAAATGATTACAGTATATTATTGTCAAATACAATATCTATTTGGGCTATTTGCGGTCAATACCATGCGTTCAGAAAACAATCATTGGGCAGTTAGATTCAGTTGTCTACCTGTGCCATAACCCTTCAGGAGGGACAGACTCACTCATCATCCTCCTCTTGCCCATCTCTTCCTCCGTCCTCCCCGTCTGAATCTAAATCTTCACCTGCTAACCTGAGTTGGAAATCACCTGGACACTGCTGGGGAAATACACAGACTTCGCCTCCGGGGTAGATTACGTTCAGCTCTTTAACCCCAGCGCTCTTCTCGCCCCAGCGCCAGTGAAGGTGTAGGCTGAGAACACAGGTGTCCTGTTGGGCGTGTCATAAAGAGTTGCATACCTGTACACAATCTTGAACAACTGGCAAATCTGCTTGTAGTGGTTCTGTGCAGTCCCATCAAGCAAAATACCCCTTTACACTTTGGATGGAACTTCCCCACCACGTCAGAGAGGGAAAAGGAGGAGAGCAGAGAGATGCTTCAATACCCCCGTCATCACCTGAAGACTTTACACCACAGAGACCAGTTGGTAGACACGAGACTGCTAAGCCGAGACTGGACAGGCTGCTTAAAATAGGTTTTCAGCAACAACTCTTTCAGGTGTCAAGACAGAACAAGGAGGGTTGGTTGGCATAAACTGCTCTGTGGCTGCGTTTTATACAGGTAGCCCAATTCTGATATTTTTTTTCTCACTAATTGGTCTTTTTACCAATCACATCAGATCTTTTCACATTAGCGCTTTTTCAGAGCTGATCTGATTGGTCAAAAGAGGTGGGACCAGGACCATTCTAGCCAATGTGAGGGCAGATACTTGTGTGAACAACAGGCCATAGAGATAGATAGAGGGCTCATCTTTGTATCTGTGCCATTATAGCGTCTGTGACAGCAAGGCTGATTGCTCCCAACTCATAGAAATCCCCACCCAGTTGACTACTTTAAAATGGTGGAAGCCCTCAATGGCAGTGTCCGTGTTAAAATGGGTTTTATCCATGACGAGTCCTTTATCTATCTCTATGACAACGGCACAACTCCGATATATATATACATTTTTTTTTCTCAAAGTTGCCGAAATGGCACCTGAGTCTATCAGTGCATTGGTAACAACCTAACCGTTACGAAAATTATAATTGATTAAATAAGCCTTGCGTAGCAAATTAGCAATTACATTTTTTGCTGACCAAATTCGACACAAAGGAGTTGACCTCCATACAAAAATTCCTCACTTCGAGGGCTTATTTTTTTCGTGGACAGATTTTGGGCAGAGTAAAACCTCTCGCTTCACTACTTCTTCTCTGGCCATAATGTGTCACATCCAATCATTCCCTATTCTGAAGTGTAACCATGGCTGCGTTCAGTAAGTGTTAACGTTCTGGAACATTCAGTTGAACGGAAACGGTACTGTACTGAACGACCAGTTGAAAAACGGACAGGGGAAGGGTTGGGGAACGCTGTCAGCATGGCCACTGCCCTTTAAATACGTCACGACCCACCCACCAAACGGAAGAAAACGTACCTCAAAGTCTGGACTCTAGCTTCGTCCACCACTTCCTCTAGTGTCATCTATGGGACTTTAGCTTCTTCCACCACTTCCTCTAGTGTCATCTATTGCTGTGGACTCTAGCTTCTTCCACTCAATGGAAAAACCAACAACTAGTAATGAGAAGCATATTGAACGCAGCAATGTTCACTTAATTCAATGGTTCATATTATATCATTGCTGTGTGTCTCTCTCCCTCCAGGCTGATATCTGGTCTTTAGAGATAAAGGAGAATCTCCCAACAGTGATATGCAGTGAACCCTATCCATGATGATCTTTAAATGTGTCTCCTCCCCCTCTCCTCTAGGCTGATACCTGATCATTAGGTATAACCGCTATAGAGCTAGCTAAAACAGAACCTACTAACAGTGACCCGCATCCCACTGATCATTAGGTATAACCGCTATAGAGCTAGCTAAAACAGAACCTACTAACAGTGACCCGCATCCCACTGATCATTAGGTATAACCGCTATAGAGCTAGCTAAAACAGAACCTCCTAACAGTGACCCGCATCCCACTGATCATTAGGTATAACCGCTATAGAGCTAGCTAAAACAGAACCTACTAACAGTGACCTGCATCCCACTGATGGCTTGCCTTTGAAGCTAAGCAGGGTTGGTCCTGGTCAGTCCCTGGATGGGAGAGGTGTTGGAGGGCAAGTAGGAGGCACTCTTACCTCTGGTCTAAAAAATATCCCAGGGCAGTGATCGGGGACATTGCCCTGTGTAGGGTGCTGTCTTTTGGATGGGGCATGAAACAGGTGTCTTGACTCTGTGGTCACTAGAGATCCCATGGCACTTATTGTAAGAGTAGGGGTGTTAACCCTGGTGTCCTGGCTAAATTCCCAATCTGGCCCTCATACATACCATCATGGCCACCTAATCATCCCCAGCTTTCAAATGGCTCATTCATCTCCCCTGTAACTATTCCTCAGGTCATTGCTGTAAATGAGAATGTGTTCTTAGTCAACTTACCTGGTAAAATCAGGGTTAAATAAACAACTTCCGCGTTAAAAATAAGAATCAAGGTTATGCAATGATATCTTTGAA
>LR778260.1:7819613-7872334 GCA_902810595.1 Coregonus sp. 'balchen'
ATACATGGACTGTCAGTGGCATTGGCTTCGACGGGAAGCTTTCACAATAGTTGAATGCATACATAGGGACTGGGCTAGGTATTCCAGGGGGCAAATTTAGATGGCTGCATGGTTTATTGAGGTTACTTTGGTGATCGTGGAGCTGTGCTACATGTTGAATCGAGGGATCGAGTGTAGGTTTTTTGAGGAGGGGGTGCAACTCTCGCTCTCTTGAAGACGGAAGGGACATGGCCAGCGGGTCAAGGATGAGTTGATGAGCGAGGTGAGGTAAGGGAGAAGGTCTCCGGAGATGGTCTGGAGAAGAGAGGAGGGGATAGGGTCAAGCGGGGCAGGTTGTTGGGCGGCCGGCCGTCACAAGATTTCATCTGGAGAGAGAGGGGAAAAAGAAGTCAAAGCAAATGGCTGATCAGTGGAGTCTATGGTGCTATGATGAAATAATCTGTTTCCCTTCCATGTGGGACTGATATTAACCTACTGATCAACAACGTTTACATAGAAGCTTCACTCCAGCAGGTCACGCCTGTATGGAAGGACGTCATATATGCACTGCTGTTAGTTTGACAATATAAAATAACATCTGTTCAATGCAGATGGATCCAACGCAACGTCAGGATTTGTGATCACTGATGCTTATGAAATTATTTTTCTTTCATTTTCCATGATCAGAAAAAAGTATTTTGTTCAGCTGTCAGGACACATCTCTAAACCACTCAGCTGTCAGGACTCATCTCTAAACCACTCAGCTGTCAGGACTCATCTCTAAACCACTCAGCTGTCAGGACTCATCTCCAAACCACTCAGCTGTCAGGACTCATCTCTAAACCACTCAGCTGTCAGGACTCATCTCTAAACCACTCAGCTGTCAGGACTCATCTCTAAACCACTCAGCTGTCAGGACTCATCTCTAAACCACTCAGCTGTCAGGACTCATCTCTAAACCACTCAGCTGTCAGGACACATCTCTAAACCACTCAGCTGTCAGGACTCATCTCTAAACACTCAGCTGTCAGGACTCATCTCTAAACCACTCAGCTGTCAGGACTCATCTCTAAACCACTCAGCTGTCAGGACTCATCTCTAAAACCACTCAGCTGTTCAGGACTCATCTCTAAACCACTCAGCTGTCAGGACTCATCTCTAAACCACTCAGCTGTCAGGACTCATCTCTAAACCACTCAAGCTGTCAGGACTCATCTCTAAACCACTCAGCTGTCAGGACTCATCTCTAAACCACTCAGCTGTCAGGACTCATCTCTAAACCACTCAGCTGTCAGGACTCATCTCTAAACCACTCAGCTGTCAGGACTCATCTCTAAACCACTCAGCTGTCAGGACTCATCTCTAAACCACTCAGCTGTCAGGACTCATCTCTAAACCACTCAGCTGTCAGGACTCATCTCTAAAACCACTCAGCTGTCAGGACTCATCTCTAAACACTCAGCTGTCAGGACTCATCTCTAAACCACTCAGCTGTCAGGGACTCATCTCTAAACCACTCAGCTGTCAGGACTCATCTCTAAACCACTCAGCTGTCAGGACACATCTCTAAACCACTCAGCTGTCAGGACACATCTCTAAACCACTCAGCTGTCAGGACTCATCTCTAAAACCACTCAGCTGTCAGGACTCATCTCTAAACCACTCAGCTGTCAGGACTCATCTCTAAACCACTCAGCTGTCAGGACTCATCTCTAAACCACTCAGCTGTCAGGGACTCATCTCTAAACCCACTGTCAGGACTCATCTCTAAACCACTCAGCTGTCAGGACTCATCTCTAAACCACTCAGCTGTCAGGACTCATCTCTAAACCACTCAGCTGTCAGGACTCATCTCTAAACCACTCAGCTGTCAGGACTCATCTCTAAACCACTCAGCTGTCAGGACTCCTCTCTAAACCACTGTCAGGACTCATCTCTAAACCACTGTCAGGACTCATCTCTAAACCACTCAGCTGTCAGGACTCATCTCTAAACCACTCAGCTGTCAGGACTCATCTCTAAACCACTCAGCTGTCAGGACTCATCTCTAAACCACTCAGCTGTCAGGACTCCTCTCTAAACCACTGTCAGGACTCCTCTCTAAACCACTGTCAGGACTCATCTCTAAACCACTCAGCTGTCAGGACTCATCTCTAAACCACTCAGCTGTCAGGACTCATCTCTAAACCACTCAGCTGTCAGGACTCATCTCCAAACCACTCAGCTGTCAGGACTCATCTCTAAACCACTCAGCTGTCAGGACTCATCTCTAAACCACTCAGCTGTCAGGACTCATCTCTAAACCACTCCGCTGTCAGGACTCATCTCTAAACCACTCAGCTGTCAGGACTCATCTCTAAACCACTCCGCTGTCAGGACTCATCTCTAAACCACTCAGCTGTCAGGACTCATCTCTAAACCACTCAGCTGTCAGGATGAAATTCTAAACCACTCAGCTGTCAGGACTCATCTCTAAACCACTCAGCTGTCAGGACTCATCTCTAAACCACTCAGCTGTCAGGACTCATCTCTAAACCACTCAGCTGTCAGGACTCATCTCTAAACCACTCAGCTGTCAGGACTCATCTCTAAACCACTCAGCTGTCAGGACGAAATTCTAAACAACTCAATTGTCTAGTTGAGCAATCTGTGAAGAAATGGGCGGGTTGTAACTTGATCCTACTGCTATGATTGGATAGAGCGAGGCTGTAACTCCGCTCCCTTTCACATCTCCTCACATCTCTCTCCATCGCCCACATCACTTGATGTTAACTGCTACTATGACAACTAGCTCAATGGCGATGTCATTTGATACCAGCCATGAATGAAGTGAGAACACACACACACGCGTGCGCTGATCTACAGCTTTTTTGGTCCATAAACATGCAGGAAGATTCTTACGTAGCTAAACCTATTGCCAACCTTTTAGTCAGGCATTTTGAAACACTTCCTTCTTTCTCTATTACAACAATCATCTAATCCTTCTATCAACTGTCAATGTGTCAAATCGGAGGGCCTGTTGTCTGGACCTCTGGCCGTCTCTATGGGGGTGCCACAGGGTTCAATTCTCGCGCCGACTATATTCTCTGTGTATATCAATGATGTCGCTCTTGCTGCTGGTGACTCTCAGATCCACCTCTACGCAGACGACACCATTTTGTATACATCTGGCCCTTCATTGGACACTGTGTTAACAAACCTCCAAACAAGCTTCAACGCCATACAACACTCCTTCCGTAGCCTCCAACTGCTCTTAAACACTAGTAAAACTAAATGCATGCTCTTCAACCGAACGCTGCTTGCACCCGCCCACCCGACTAGAATCACTACTCTCGGCGGGTTTGACCTAGAGTATGTGGACAACTACAAATACCTAGGTGTCTGGTTAGACTGTAAACTCTCCTTCCAGACTCACATTAAGCATCTCCAATCAAAAGTTAAATCTAGAATTGGCTTCCTATTTTGCAACAAAGCCTCCTTCACTCATGCTGCCAAACATGCCCTCGTAAAACTGACTATCCTACCGATCCTTGACTTCGGCGATGTCATTTACAAAATAGCCTCCAACACTCTACTCAGCAAATTGGATGTAGTCTATCACAGTGCCATCCATTTTGTCACCAAAGCCCCATATACTACCCACCATTGTGACCTGTACACTCTCGTTGGCTGGCCCTCACTACATATTCGTCGCCAAACCCACTGGCTCCAGGTCATCTATAAATCACTGCTAGGCAAATCCCTGACTTATCTTAGCTCACTGGTCACCATAGCAACACCCACCCGTAGTATGCGCTCCAGCAGGTATATCTCACTGGTCATCCCCAAAGCCAACACCTCCTTTGGCCGCCATTCCTTCCAGTTCTCTGCTGCCAATGACTGGAACGAACTGCAAAAATCTCTGAAGCTGGAGACTCTTATCTCCCTCACTAACTTTAAGCATCAGTTGTCAGAGCACCTTACCGATCACTGCACCTGTACACAGCCCATCTGAAATTAGCCCACCCAACTACCTCATCCCTATATTGTTATTTATTTTGCTCATTTGCACCCCAGTATCTCTATTTGCACATCATCTTCTGCACATCTATCACTCCAGTGTTAATACTAATTGTAATTATTTTGTACTATGGCCTATTTATTACCTTACCTCCATAACTTGCTACATTTGCACACACTGTATATATATTTTCTGTTGTATTTTTGACTTTATGTTTTTTACCCCATATGTAACTCTGTGTTGTTGTTTTTATCACACTGCTTTGCTTTATCTTGGCCAGGTCGCAGTTGTAAATGAGAACTTGTTCTCAACTGGCTTACCTGGTTAAATAGAAAATAGAGGTTTTATGTCAGTAATGTTATTTATATAATAATATATAAATAACAGACGCTTTTATCCAAAGCGACTTACAGTCATGTGTGCATACATTTTTACGTATGGGTTTTATGTCAGTAATGTTATTTAACCCTGTGTATAGAGGTGTTATGTCAGTAGTAATGTTATTTAACCCTGTGTATAGAGGTTTTATGTCAGTAATGTTATTTAACCCTGTGTATAGAGGTTTTATGTCAGTAAGGTTATTTAACCCTGTGTATAGAAGTTTTATGTCAGTAATAATGTTATTTAACCCTGTGTATAGAGGTTTTATGTCAGTAATAATGTTATTTAACCCTGTGTATAGAGGTGTTATGTCAGTAGTAATGTTATTTAACCCTGGGTATAGAGGTTTTATGTCAGTAATGTTATTTAACCCTGTGTATAGAGGTTTTATGTCAGTAAGGTTATTTAACCCTGTGTATAGAAGTTTTATGTCAGTAATAATGTTATTTAACCCTGTGTATAGAGGTTTTATGTCAGTAATGTTATTTAACCCTGTGTATAGAGGTTTTATGTCAGTAAGGTTATTTAACCCTGTGTATAGAGGTTTTATGTCAGTAGTAATGTTATTTAACCCTGTGTAACCAGGTATAGAAGAACCCCTGGTTGTGAAGAGGAGGGAGACTCTAAAACCTGGGTTTGTCCACTCACCTTGGAAGAGGGCCTACGTACAACAACACCACATAGAGAGCAACTGGAGGACTGGAGATATCACCTCACCTAAGGTACTGGAGATATCACCTCACCTAAGGTACTGGAGATATCACCTCACCTAAGGTACTGGAGATATCACCTCACCTAAGGTACTGGAGATATCACCTCACCTAAGGTACTGGAGATATCACCTCACCTAAGGTACTGGAGATATCACCTCACCTAAGGTACTGGAGATATCACCTCACCTAAGGTACTGGAGATATCACCTCACCTAAGGTACTGTATAACATATAGAGAGGACTGGAGATATCACCTCACCTAAGGTACTGTATAACATATAGAGAGGACTGGAGGACTGGAGATATCACCTCACCTAAGGTACTGGAGATATCACCTCACCTAAGGTACTGGAGATATCACCTCACCTAAGGTACTGTATAACATATAGAGAGGACTGGAGATATCACCTCACCTAAGGTACTGGATAACATATAGAGAGGACTGGAGATATCCCCTCACCTAAGGTACTGGAGATATCACCTCACCTAAGGTACTGGAGATATCACCTCACCTAAGGTACTGGAGATATCACCTCACCTAAGGTACTGGATATATCACCTCACCTAAGGTACTGTATAACATATAGAGAGGACTGGAGATATCACCTCACCTAAGGTACTGGAGATATCACCTCACCTAAGGTACTGGAGATATCACCTCACCTAAGGTACTGGAGATATCACCTCACCTAAGGTACTGTATAACATATAGAGAGGACTGGAGATATCACCTCACTAAGGTACTCGAGATATCACCTCACCTAAGGTACTGTATAAATATAGAGAGGACTGGAGATATCACCTCACCTAAGGTACTGTATAACATATAGAGAGGACTGGAGATATCACCTCACCTAAGGTACTGTATAACACATAGAGAGGACTGGAGATATCACCTCACCTAAGTACTGTATACACATAGAGAGGACTGGAGATATCACCTCACCTAAGGTACTGTATAACACATAGAGAGGACTGGAGATATCACCTCACCTAAGGTACTGTATAACATATAGAGAGGACTGGAGATATCACCTCACCTAAGGTACTGTATAACACATAGAGAGGACTGGAGATATCACCTCACCTAAGGTACTGTATAACATATAGAGAGGACTGGAGATATCACCTCACCTAAGGTACTCGAGATATCACCTCACCTAAGGTACTGTATAACATATAGAGAGGACTGGAGATATCACCTCACCTAAGGTACTGTATAACACATAGAGAGGACTGGAGATATCACCTCACCTAAGGTACTGTATAACATATAGAGAGGACTGGAGATATCACCCTCACCTAAGGTACTGTATAACATATAGAGAGGACTGGAAGATATCACCTCACCTAAGGTACTGTATAACACATAGAGAGGACTGGAGATATCACCTCACCTAAGGTACTGTATAACACATAGAGAGGACTGGAGATATCACCTCACCTTAGGTACTGTATAACATATAGAGAGGACTGGAGATATCACCTCACCTAAGGTACTGTATAACATATAGAGAGGACTGGAGATATCACCTCACCTAAGGTACTGTATAACACATAGAGAGGACTGGAGATATCACCTCACCTAAGGTACTGTATAACATATAGAGAGGACTGGAGATATCACCTCACCTAAGATACTACAGTGCATTCTGAAAAGTATTCAGACCCCTTCCCCTTTTCCACATTTTGTTACGTTACAGCCTTATTATAAAATTGATAAAATTCAATCTACACACAATACCCCATAATGACTAAGCAACGTTTTTACAAATCTATTAAAAATAAAAACAGAAATACCTTATTTACATAAGTATTCAGACCCTTTGCTATGGACTTGAAATTGAGCTCAGGTGCATCCTGTTTCCATTGATCATCCTTGAGATGTTTCTACAACTTGATTGAAGTCCACCTGTGGTAAATTCAATTGATTGGACATGATTTGGAAAGGCACACACCTGTCTATATAAGGTCCCACAGTTGACAGTGCATGTCAGAGCAAAAACCAAGCCATGAGGTTGAAGGAATTGTCCGTATTGCTCTGAGACAGGTTTAGGTCGAGGCACAGATCTGGGGAAGGGTACAAAACAATTTCTGCAGCATTGAAGGTCCCCAAGAACACAGTGGCCTCCATCATTCTTAAATGGAAGAAGTTTGGAACCACCAAGACTCTTCCTAGAACTGGCCGCCCGGCCAAACTGAGCAATCGGGGGAGAAGGACCTTGGTCAGGGAGGTGACCAAGAACCCGATGGTCACTCTGACACCGCTCCAAAGTTCCTCTGTGGAGATGGGAGAACCTTCCAGAAGGACAACCATCTCTGCAGCTCTCCACCAATCAGGCCTTTATGGTAGAGTGGCCAGAGGGAAGCCACTCCTCAGTAAAAGGCAAATAACAGCCCACTTGGAGTTTGCCAAAAGGCACCTAAAGGACTCTCAGACCATGAGAAACAAGATTCTCTGGTCTGATGAAACCAAGATTGAACTCTTTGGCCTGAATGCCAAGCGTCACATCTGGAGGAAACCTGGCACCATCCCTACGGTGAAACATGGTGGTGGCAGCATCATGCTGTGGGGATGTTTTTCAGCGGCAGGGACTGGGAGACTAGTCAGGATCAAGGGAAAGATGAACGGAGCAAAGTACAGAGAGATCCTTGATGAAAACCTACTCCAGAGCGCTCAGGATCTCAGACTGGGGTGAAGGTTCACCTTCCAACAGGACAACGACCCTAAGCACACAGTCAAGACAACACAGGAGTGGCTTCGGGACAAGTCTCTGAATGTCCTTGAGTGGCCCAGCCAGAGCCCAGACTTGAACCCGATGGAACATCTCTGGAGAGACCTGAAAATAGCTGTGCAGCAACGCTCCCCATCCAACCTGACAGAGTTTGAGAGGATCTGCAGAGAAGAACGGGAGAAACTCCCCAAATACAGGTGTGCCAAGCTTTTGCGTTATACCCAAGAAGACTCGAGGCTGTAATCGCTGCCAAAGGTGCTTCATCAAAGTACTGAGTAAAGGGTCTGAATATTTACAGTACCAGTCAAAAGTTTGGACACACCTACTCATTCAATGTTTTTTCTTTATTTTTACTATTTTCTACATAGTAGAATAATAGTGAAGACATCAAAACTATGAAATAACACAGATGGAATCATGTAGGAACCAAAAAAAGTATTAAACAAATCAAAATATATATATTTTTTTCATTAGCCACCCTTTGCCTTGATGACAGCTTTGCACACTCTTGGCATTCTCTCAACCAGCTTCAACTGGAATGCTTTTCCAACAGTCTTGAAGGAGTTCCCACATATGCTGAGCACTTGTTGGCTGCTTTTCCTTCAGTCTGCGGTCCAACTCATCCCAAACCATCTCAATTGGGTTGAGGACGGGGGATTGTGGAGGTCAGGTCATCTGATGCAGCACTCAATCACTCTACTTCTTGGTAAAATAGCCCTTACACAGCCTGGAGGTGTGTTGGGTCGTTGTCCTGTTGAAAAACAAATGATAGTCCCATTAAGCCCAAACCAGATGGGATGGTGTATCGCTGCAGAATGCTGTGGTAGCCATGATGGTTAAGTGTGCCTTGAATTCTAAATAAATCACAGACACTGTCACCAGCAAAGCACCCCCACACCATAACACCTCCTCCTCCATGCTTTACGGTGGGAAATACACATGCGGAGATCATCCGTTCACCCACACCGCGTCTCACAGAGACACAGAGGTTGGAACCAAAAATCTCAAATTTGGTTTAATCAGTCCAAAGGACAGATTTCCATCGATCTAATGTCCATTGCTCGTGTTTCTTGGCCCAAGCAGGTCTCTTCTTCTTATTGGTGTCCTTTAGTAGTGGTTTCTTTGCAGCAATTCGACCATGAAGGCCTGATTCACACAGTCCCTTCTGAACAGTCGATGTTGAGATGTCTGTTACTTGAACTCCGTGAAGCATTTATTTGGGCTGCATTTTCTGAGGCTGGTAACTCTAATGAACTTATCCTCTGCAACTGAGGTAACTCTGGGTTTTCCATTCCTGTGGCTGTCCTCATGAGAGCAAGTTTCATCATAGCGCTTGATGGTTTTTGCGACTGCACTTGAGGAAACTTTCAAAGTTCTTGAAATGTTCTGCATTGACTGACATTCATGTCTTAAAGTAATGATGGACTGTCGTTTCTCTTTGTTTATTTGAGCTGTTCTTGCCATAATATGGACTTGGTCTTTTACCAAATAGGGCTATCTTCTGTATACCCCCCCTACCTTGTCACATCACAACTGATTTGCTCAAACACATTAAGAAGGAAAGAATTTCCACAAATAAACTGTTAATTGAAATGCATTCCAGGTGACTACCTCATGAAGCTGGTTGAGAGAATGCCAAGAGTGTGCAAAGGGTGGCTACTTTAAATAATCTCAAATATAACATATACAGTGAGGGGAAAAAAGTATTTGATCCCCTGCTGATTTTGTACGTTTGCCCACTGACAAAGACATGATCAGTCTATAATTTTAATGGTAGGTTTATTTGAACAGTGAGAGACAGAATAACAACAAAAAAATCCAGAAAAACGCATGTCAAAAAATGTTATAAATTGATTTGCATTTTAATGAGGGAAATAAGTATTTGACCCCCTCTCAATCAGAAAGATTTCTGGCTCCCAGGAGTCTTTTATACAGGTAACGAGCTGAGATTAGGAGCACACTCTTAAAGGGAGTGCTCCTAATCTCAGCTTGTTACCTGTATAAACGACACCTGTCCACAGAAGCAATCAATCAATCAGATTCCAAACTCTCCACCATGGCCAAGACCAAAGAGCTCTCCAAGGATGTCAGGGACAAGATTGTAATATAATAATAATATAATATGCCATTTAGCAGACGCTTTTATCCAAAGCGACTTACAGTCATGCATGCATACATTTTTGTGTATGGGTGGTCCCGGGGATCGAACCCACTACCTTGGCGTTACAAGCGCCGTGCTCTACCAGCTGAGCTACAGAGGTCCACATTGTAGACCTACACAAGGCTGGAATGGGCTACAAGACCATCGCCAAGCAGCTTGGTGAGAAGGTGACAACAGTTGGTGCAATTATTTGCAAATGGAAGAAACACAAAATAACTGTCAATCTCCCTCGGCCTGGGGCTCCATGCAAGATCTCACCTCGTGGAGTTGCAATGATCATGAGAACGGTGAGGAATCAGCCCAGAACTACACAGGAGGATCTTGTCAATGATCTCAAGGCAGCTGGGACCATAGTCACCAAGAAAACAATTGGTAACACACTACGCCTTGAAGGACTGAAATCCTGCAGCGCCCGCAAGGTCCCCCTGCTCAAGAAAGCATATTTACAGGCCCGTCTGAAGTTTGCCAATGAACATCTGAATGATTCAGAGGAGAACTGGGTGAAAGTGTTGTGGTCAGATGAGACCAAAATCGAGCTCTTTGGCATCAACTCAACTCGCTGTGTTTGGAGGAGGAGGAATGCTGCCTATGACCCCAAGAACACCATCCCCACCGTCAAACATGGAGGTGGAAACATTATGCTTTGGGGGTGTTTTTCTGCTAAGGGGACAGGACAACTTCACCGCATCAAAGGGACGATGGACGGGGCCATGTACCGTCAAATCTTGGGTGAGAACCTCCTTCCCTCAGCCAGGGCATTGAAAATGGGTCGTGGATGGGTATTTCAGCATGACAATGACCCAAAACACACGGCCAAGGCAACAAAGGAGTGGCTCAAGAAGAAGCACATTAAGGTCCTGGAGTGGCCTAGCTAGTCTCCAGACCTTAATCCCATAGACTATCTGTGGAGGGAGCTGAAGGTTTGAGTTGCCAAACGTCAGCCTCGAAACCTTAACGACTTGGAGAAGATCTGCAAAGAGGAGTGGGACAAAATCCCTCCTGAGATGTGTGCAAACCTGGTGGCCAACTACAAGAAACGTCTGACCTCTGTGATTGCCAACAAGGGTTTTGCCACCAAGTACTAAGTCATGATTTGTAGAAGGGTCAAATACTTATTTCCCTCATTAAAATGCAAATCAATTGCTAACATTTTTGACATGCATTTTTCTGGATTTTTTTGTTGTTATTCTGTCTCTCACTGTTCAAATAAACCTACCATTAAAATTATAGACTGATCATGTCTTTGTCAGTGGGCAAATGTACAAAATCAGCAGGGGATCAAATACTTTTTTCCCTCACTGTATTTTGATTTGTTGAACACTTTTTTGGTTACTACATGATTCCATATGTGTTATTTCATAGTTTTGATGTCTTCACTATTATTCTACAATGTAGAAAATAGTAAAAAATAAAGAAAAACCCTGGAATGAGGAGGTGTGTCCAAACTTTTCACTGGTACTGGAATATTTCAGTTTTGTATTTTTAATAAATTTGCAAAAATTTCAAAAAAAAACTATTTTTGCTTTGTCATTATGGGGTATTGTGTGTAGGTTGATGAGGGAAAATATCGATTTCATACATTTTAGAATAAGGCTGTAACGTAACAAAATGTGGAAAAAGTCAAGTGGTCTGAACACTTTCCGAATGCATGTATACAGGTGTGTGTTGAGGGGTCAAGTGTCCAGTTAAATTGGATTAAAGGCTTGTTGTATAATCTCTCTGGATTTTCATTCTCTCTTTCTCTCTCTCTCTCTCAGCTGTTAAAAGGTCATGATGATCATGTGATCACGTGTCTGCAGTTCTGTGGTGACCTCATAGTCAGTGGTTCTGACGACAACACTCTCAAAGTCTGGTCTGCCCTCACTGGCAAGGTAAGGCAATGAACACACACACGTCTATGTTTTAATGTAGAGGGGGACATTTACATTTTACATTTTCGTCATTTAGCAGACGCTCTTATCCAGAGCGACTTACAAATTGGTGCATTCACCTTATGATAGCCAGTGGGACAACCACTTTACAATATCAAATTTTTATTTTATTTTTTGGTGGGGTAGGGGGAGGGTAGAAGGATTACTTTTATCCTATCCCAGGTATTCCTTAAAGAGGTGGGGTTTCAAGTGTCTCCGGAAGGTGGTCAGTGACTCCGCTGTCCTGGCGTCGTGAGGGAGCTTGTTCCACCATTGGGGTGCCAGACCAGCGAACAGATTTGACTGGGCTGAGCGGGAACTGTGCTTCCGCAGAGGGGGGGGCCAGCAGGCCAGAGGTGGAAGAACGCAATGCCCTCGTTTGGGTGTAGGGTCTGATCAGAGCCTGAAGGTACGGAGGTGCCGTTCCCCTCACAGCTCCGTAGGCAAGCACCATGGTCTTGTAGCAGATGCGGGCTTCAACTGGAAGCCAGTGGAGTGTGCGGAGGAGCGGGTGACGTGAGAGAACTTGGGAAGGTTGAACACCAGACGGGCTGCAGCGTTCTGGATGAGTTGTAGGGGTTTAATGGCACAGGCAGGGAGCCCAGCCAACAGCGAGTTGCAGAAATCCAGATGGGAGATGACAAGTGCCTGGACTAGGACCTGTGCCGCTTCCTGTGTAAGGTAGGGTCGTACTCTGCGAATGTTGTAGAGCATGAACCTGTAGGATCGGGTCACCGCTTTGATGTTAGCGGAGAACGACAGGGTGTTGTCCAGGGTCACGCCAAGGTTCTTTGCACTCTGGGAGGAGGACACGACGGAGTTGTCGACCGTGATGGCGAGATCATGGAGCGGGCAGTCCTTCCCCGGGAAGCAGAGCAGCTCCGTCTTGCCGAGGTTCAGCTTGAGGTGGTGATCCGTCATCCACACTGATATGTCTGCCAGACATGCAGAGATGCGATTCGCCACCTGGTTATCAGAAGGGGGAAAGGAGAAGATTAGTTGTGTATCGTCAGCGTAGCAATGATAGGAGAGGCCATGTGAGGATATGACAGAGCCAAGTGACTTGGTGTATAGAGAGAATAGGAGAGGGCCTAGAACTGAGCCCTGGGGGACACCAGTGGTGAGAGCACGTGGTGCGGAGACAGATTCTCGCCACGCCACCTGGTAGGAGCGACCTGTGAGGTAGGACGCAATCCAAGAGTGAGCCGCGCCGGAGATGCCCAACTTGGAGAGGGTGGAGAGGAGGATCTGATGGTTCACAGTATCAAAGGCAGCAGACAGGTCTAGAAGGACGAGAGCAGAGGAGAGAGAGTTAGCTTTAGCAGTGCGGAGAGCCTCCGTGACACAGAGAAGAGCAGTCTCAGTTGAATGACCAGTCTTGAAACCTGACTGGTTTAGATCAAGAAGATCATTCTGAGAGAGATAGCAAGAGAGTTGGCTAAAGACGGCACGCTCAAGAGTTTTGGAGAGAGAAGAAAGAAGGGATACTGGTCTGTAGTTGTTGACATCGGAGGGATCGAGTGTAGGTTTTTTGAGAAGGGGTGCAACTCTCGCTCTCTTGAAGACGGAAGGGACATAGCCAGTGGTCAAGGATGAGTTGATCAGCGAGGTGAGGTAAGGGAGAAGGTCTCCGGAAATGGTCTGGAGAAGAGAGGAGGGGATAGGGTCAAGCGGGCAGGTTGTTGGGCGGCCGGCCATCACAAGTCGCAAGATTTCATCTGGAGAGAGAGGGGAGAAAGAAGTCAAAGCATAGGGTAGGGCAGTGTGAGCAGGACCAGCAGTGTCATTTGACTTAATAAATGAGGATCGGATGTCGTCAACCTTCTTTTCATCCACAGAGAGGGAGGAGGGAGGGGGAGGAGGAGGAGGAGGATTCAGCAGGGAGGAGAAGGTGGCAAAGAGCTTCCTAGGGTTAGAGGCAGAGAGAGAGAGCAGTAGGAGTAGCAGTGTTTTCAGTGGTAATCCATGTTTCCGTCAGCGCCAAGAAGTCGAGGGACTGGAGGGTAGCATAGGCTGAGATGAACTCTGCCTTGTTGGCCGCAGAACGGCAGTTCCAGAGGCTGCCAGAGACCTGGAACTCCACGTGGGTGGTGCGTGCAGGGACCACCAGGTTAGAATGGCAGCAGCCACGCGGTGTGAGGCGTTTGAATGGCCTGTGCGGAGAGGAGAGAACAGGGATAGACAGACATAGCTATGTCACTCGGGTAGTGTAATCATCCATATAGTTAACAGTGTAGAGCATCCATCGAGAGCATCCTGACCTTTGCATCAAACCGCCTGGTATGGCCTCTGATCACATCTGACTGGCCGCACTACAGAGTGTAGTTGGTACGGCCCAGTACATTTGGCCAAGCGCCTGCCATCCAGGGACCTCTATACCAGGCGGTGTCAGAGAAGGCCCAAAAAATTGTCAGACTCCATTCACCAAGTCATTAGCCTGTTCTCTCTGCTAAACGCCGGCAAGCGGTCCCCGGAGCGCCACAATCTGGGACCAAAATGCTCTTTAACAGCTTCCTACCCCCAAGCCATAAGACTGCTGAAAAATGATCAAATGGCCACCCGACTACTCACATTTTACAACTCGCCTGTTTTATTATCTAGGCATATTAGGTCTTGTTTATGTTATTATGTGTAACATTATTTTTAATTTTTTTACTTTATTCTTTAGTAAAATATGTTTTAAACTCATTATACTTGAACTGCATGTTGGTAAGGGCCTTGTAAGTAGCATTTCCGGTAAGTCTACACCTGTTGTATTCGATCGGCGGCGCATGTGACAAAACATTTTTGATTGATTTTGTAGTGTGCCGTAAAGACCTCTTAACCCACTCTCTACGGCTTACAAAGCAATATATACCCTACCGGTCAAAGATTGACACACCTCTCATTCAAGGGTTTTGTCTTATTTTTACTATGTTCTACATTGTAAATAAAGTGAACATCAAACTAGAAATAACCATATGGAATCATGTAGTAACCAAAAAGTCTTAAAACAATCAAAATATATTTGAGTTTTGAGATTCTTCAAGTAGCCACCTTTGCCTTGATGACAGCTTTGCACACTCTTGGGTTGAGGTTGGGTGATTGTGGCGGCCAGGTCATCTGATGCAGCACTCCATCACTCTCCTTCTTGGTAAAATAGCCCTTACACAGCCTGGAGGTGTGTTGGGTCATTGTCATGTTGAAAAACATATGATAGTCCCACTAAGCGCAAATCAGATGGGATGGCGTATCGCTGCAGGATGCTGTGTTGTCATGCTGGTACCTCATGAAGCTGGTTGAGAGAATGCCAAAGAGTGGTGCAGCTGTATAACTTTTTGAGGAGCTGAGGACCCATGCCAAAATCTTTTCAGTCTCCTGAGGGGGAATAGGCTTTGTCGTGCCCACTTCACGACTGTCTTGGTGTGTTTGGGCCATGATAGTTCGTTGGTGATGTGGACACCAAGGAACTTGAAGCTCTCAACCTGTTCCACTACAGCCCCGTCGATGAGAATGGGGGCGTGCTCAGTCCTCTTTTTTTTTTCCTGTAGTCCACAATCATCTCCTTTGTCTTGGTCACGTTGAGGGAGAGGTTGTTATCCTGGCACCACACGGCCAGGGTCTCGGACCTCCTCCCTATATGGCTGTCTCATCGTTGTCGGTGATCAGGCCTACCACTGTTGTGTCGTCGGCAAACTTAATAAAGTGTTGGCAATCTTGCTCTGGCCCTGAGCATTGGTGAACAGTGGAGTTAACAGGAGGGACTGACACTGCCCTAGGCCCTGTTGAATAGCGTGGATCTGTCTGTCTGTTCACACTGTTAAACCTGTCTGTGTCTGTTCCTAACACTGTGAACCGATCTGTCTGTCTGTTTCCTAACACTGTGGAAACTGTCTGTCTGTTCCTACACTGTGAAACCTGTCTGTCTGTCTGTTCAACCTGTGAACCTTCGTTGTCTGTTTCCTAACACTGTAACCTGTCTGTCGTTCTAACCTGTGAAACTGTCTGTCTGTCGTTCCTACAACTGTTGCTGTCTGTCTTTCCTAACACTGTTAAATCCTGTCTGTCTGTCGGTTGCCTAACACTGTGAAACCTGTCTGTCCGTTCCTAACACTGTGAAACTTCTGGTCTGTCGTTCCTAACACTGTGAAACCTCTGTCTGTCTGTTTCCTAACACTGTGAAACTGATCTGTCGTCTGTTCCTAACACTGTGAACCTGTCTGTCTGTCTGTTCCTAACACTGTGAAACCTGTCTGTCGGTTTCCTAACACTGTAAGCATCTGCTGTCTGTTCCTACACTGTGAAACCTGTCTGTCTGTCGTTCCTAACACTGTGAAGGGCCTGTCTGTCCTGTTGCCTAACACTGTGAAACCTGTCGGTCCTGTCTGTTTCTAACACTGTGAACCTGTCATGTCTGTTCCTAACACTGTGAAGGGCATCTGTCTGTCTGTTCCTAACACTTGTGGAACCTGTCTGTCTGTCTGTCCTAACACGTGAACGTTGGCCTGTAACCTGTAACTGTCTGTCGTTCCTAACACTGTGAACGCACTGTCTGGTCTGTTCCTAACACTGTGAAACCTGTCTGTCTGGTTTCCTAACACTGTGAAGGCCATGCTGTCTGTCTGTTCCTACACTGTGAAACCTGTCTTGTCTGTTCTAACACTGTTGAACCTGTCTGGTCTGTCTGTTCCTAACACTGGTGAAAACCTGTCCTGTCTGTCTGTTCCAACATGAACCTGTCCCTGTCTGTTCCAACACTGTGAAGGCATCTGTCTGTCTGTTCCTAACACTGTGAAACCTGTCTGTCTGTCTGTTCCTAACACTGTGAAACCTGTCTGTCCTGTCTGTTCCTAACACTGTGAAACCTGTCTGTCTGTTCCTAACACTGTGAAACCTGTCGTCTGTCGTGTTCCTAACACTGTGAAACCTTCTGTCTGTCTGTTCCTAACACTGTGAAACCTGTCTGTCTGTCTGTTCCTAACACTGTGAAACCTGTCTGTCTGTCTGTTTCCTAACACTGTGAACCTGTCTGTCTGTCTGTTCCTAACACTGTGAACCTGTCTGTCTGTCTGTTCCTAACAACGTGAAACCTCTGTCTGTCTGTTCCTAACACTGTGAAACCGTCTGTCCTGTCTGTTCCTAACACTGTGAAACCCAGTCTGTCTGTCTGTTCCTAACACTGTGAAACCTGTCTGTCTGTCTGTTCCTAACACGGTGAAACTGTCTGTCTGTCTGTTCCTAACACTGTGAAACCTGTCCTGTCTGTCTTCCTAACACTGTGAAACCTGTCTGTCTGTCTGTTCCTAACACTGTGAAACCTGTCTGTTGTCTGTTCCTAACACTGTGAACCGGTCTGTCTGTCTGTTCCTAACACTGTGAAACCTGTCTGCTTCTGTTTCTAACACTGTGAAAACCTGTCTGTCCTGTAGTTCCTAACACTGTGAAAGGGCATCTGTCTGTCTGTTCCTAACACTGTGAAACCTGTCTGTCTGTCTGTTCCTAACACTGTGAAACCTGTCTGTCTGTTCCTAACACTGTGAAACCTGTCTGTCTGTTCCTAACACTGTGAACCTGTCTGTCTGTCTGTTTCCTAACACTGTGAAACCTGTCTTCTGTCTGTTCCTAACACTGTGAACCTGTCTGTCTGTCGTTCCTAACACTGTGAAACCTGTCTGTCTGTCTGTTCCTAACACTGTGAAACCTGTCTGTCTGTCTGTTCCTAACACTGTGAACCTGTCTGTCTGTCTGTTCCTAACACTGTGAAACCTGTCTGTTCTGTCTGTTCCTAACACTGTGAAACTGGTCTGTCTGTCGTTCTAACACTGTGAAACCTGTCTGTCTGTTGTTCCTAACACTGTGAAGGGCTCTGTCTGTCTGTTCCTAACACGGTGAAACCTGGTCTGTCGCTGTTTCTAACACTGTGAAACCTGTCTTCTGTCTGTTCCTAACACTGTGAAACCTGTCTGTCTGTCTGTTCCTAACACTGTGAAACCTGTCTGTCTGTCTGTTCCTAACACTGTGAAACCTGTCTGTCTGTCTGTTCCTAACACTGTGAAACTTCTGTCTGTCTGTGTCCTAACACTGTGAAGGGCATCTGTCTGTCTGTTCCTAACACTGTGAAACCTGTCTGTCTGTGTCCTAACACTGTGAAGGCATCTGTCTGTCTGTTCCTAACACTGTGAACACTGTCTGTCGTTCCTAACACTGGTGAAACCTGTCTGTCTGTCTGTCCTAACACTGTGAAACCTGTCTGTCTGTCCTGTTCCTAACACTGTGAAACGTCTGTCTGTTGTTCCTAACACTGTGAAGTCCTGTCTGTCTTTCCTAACACTGTGAAACCTGTCTGTCTGTTTCCTAACACTGTGAAGGGATCTGTCTGTCTGTTCCTAACACTGTGAAACCTGTCTGTCCTTTTCCTAACACTGTGAAGGGCACTCTGTCTGTTCCTAACACTGTGAAACCTGTCGTCTTCTGTCCTAACACTGTGAAACCTGTCTGTCTGTCGTTCTAACACTGTGAAACCTGTCTGTCTGTCTGTTCCTAACACTGTGAAACCTGTCTGTCTGTTTCCTAACACTGTGAACATGTCTGTCTGTTCCTAACACTGTGAAACCTGTCTGTCTGTTCCTAACACTGTGAAGGGCATCTGTCTGTCTGTTCCTAACACTGTGAAACCTGTCTGTCTGTTCCTAACACTGTGAAGGGCATCTGTCTGTCTGTTCCTAACACTGTGAAACCTGTCTGTCTGTCTGTTCCTAACACTGTGAAACCTGTCTGTCTGTCTGTTCCTAACACTGTGAAACCTGTCTGTCTGTTCCTAACACTGTGAAGGCATTCTGTCTGTCTGTTCCTAACACTGTGAAACCTGTCTGTCTGTTCCTACACTGTGAAGGCATCTGTCTGTCGTTCCTAACACTGTGAAACTCTGTCTGTCTGTTCCTAACACTGTGAAACTTCTGTCGTCTGTTCCTAACACTGTGAAACTGTCTGTCTGTCTGTTCCTAACACTGTGAACCTCTGTCTGTGTCCTAACACTGTGAAGGGCATCTGTCTGTCGGTTCCTAACACTGTGAACCTGTCTGTCTGTCTGTTCCTAACACTGTGAAACCTGTCTGTCTGTCTGTTCCTAACACTGTGAAACCTCGTCTGTCTGTCCTAACACTGTGAAGGGATCTGTCTGTCTGTTCCTAACACTGTGAAACCTGTCTGTCTGTCTGTTCCTAACACTGTGAAGGGCATCTGTCTGTCTGTTCCTAACACTGTGAAACCTGTCTGTCTGTTTCTAACACTGTGAAACCTGTCTGTCTGTTCCTAACACTGTGAAACCTGTCTGTCTGTTCCTAACACTGTGAAACTGTCTGTCTGTTCCTAACACTGTGAAACTGTCCTGTCTGTTCCTAACACTGTGAAACATCTGTCTGTCTGTTCCTAACCTGTGAAGGCATTCTGTCTGTCGTTCCTAACACTGTGAAACCTGTCTGTCTGTCTGTTCCTAACACTGTGAAACCTGTCTGTCTGTCTGTTCCTAACACTGTGAAACCTGTCTGTCTGTTCCTAACACTGTGAAGGGCATCTGTCTGTCTGTTCCTAACACTGTGAAACCTGTCTGTCTGTTTCCTACACTGTGGAGGGCAACTCTGTCTGTCTGTTCCTAACACTGTGAAACTGCTGTCTGTCTGTTTCCTAACACTGTTGAAGGGCACTGTCTGTCTGGTTCCTAACACGTGAAACCTGTCTGTCTGTTCCTAACACTGTGAAGGGCCATCTGTCTGTCTGTTCCTAACACTGTGAAACCTGTCTGTCCTGTCTGTTCTAACACTGTGAAACCTTGTCTGTCTGTTCCTAACACTGTGAAGTCTGTCTGTCTGTTCCTAACACTGTGAAACCTGTCTGTCTGTTCCTAACACTGTGAAGGGCATCTGTCTGTCTGTTCCTAACACTGTGAAACCTGTCTGTCCTGTTCCTAACACTGTGAAGGCATCTGTCTCGTCTGTTCTAACACTGTGAAACCTGTCTGTCTGTCTGTTCCTACACTGGTGAACCTGTCTGTCTTCTGTTCCTAACACTGGAAACCTGTCGTCTGTCTGTTCCTAACACTGTGAAACGGCATCTGTCTGTCTGTTCCTAACACTGTGAAACCTGTCTGTCTGTTCCTAAACAACTGTGAAGGGCATCTGTCTGTCTGTTCCTAACACTGTGAAACCTGTCTGTCTGTCTTTCTAACACTGTGAAACCTGTCTGTCGTCTGTTCCTAACACTGTGAAACCTGTCTGTCTGTCCTAACACTGTGAACCTGTCTGTCTGTTCCTAACACTGTGAAGGGCATCTGTCTGTCTGTTCCTAACACTGTGAAACCTGTCTGTCTGTCTGTTCCTAACACTGTGAAACCTGTCTGTCTGTCTGTTCCTAACACTGTGAAACGGGTAAATCTGGCTCTGTCTGTTCCTAACACTGTGAAACCTTGCCTCATCTGTCTGTCTGTTCCTAACACTGTGAAACCTGTCTGTCTGTGCTGTTCCTAACACTGTGAAACCGATCTGTCCTGTCTGTTCCTAACACTGTGAAACCCTCTGTCTGTCTGTTCCTAACACGTGAAACCTGTCTGTCTGTCTGTTCCTAAACACTGTGAACCTCTGTCTGTCGTTCCTAACACTGTGAAACCTGTCGTCTGTTCAACACTGTAACTGTCTGTCTGTCTGTTCCTAACACTGTGAAACCTGTCTGTCTGTCTGTTCCTAACACTGTGAAACCGCTGTCTGTCCGTTCCTAACACTGTGAAACCTGTCCTGTACTGTTCTGTTCCTAACACTGTGAAAACCTGTCTGTCTGTCTGTTCCTAACACTGTGAAACCTGTCTGTCTGTTTCTAACACTGTGAAACCTGTCTGTCTGTATGTTCCTAACACTGTGAAGGGCATCTGTCTGTCTGTTCCTAACACTGTGAAACCTGTCTGTCTGTCTGTTCCTAACACTGTGAAACCTGTCTGTCTGTTTCTAACACTGTGAAACCTGTCTGTCTGTCTGTTCCTAACACTGTGAAACCTGTCTGTCTGTCTGTTCCTAACACTGTGAAACCTGTCTGTCTGTCTGTTCCTAACACTGTGAAACCTGTCTGTCTGTCTGTTCCTAACACTGTGAAACCTGTCTGTCTGTCTGTTCCTAACACTGTGAAACCTGTCTGTCTGTATGTTCCTAACACTGTGAAGGGCATCTGTCTGTCTGTTCCTAACACTGTGAAACCTGTCTGTCTGTCTGTTCCTAACACTGTGAAACCTGTCTGTCTGTTTCTAACACTGTGAAACCTGTCTGTCTGTATGTTCCTAACACTGTGAAGGGCATCTGTCTGTCTGTTTCTAACACTGTGAAACCTGTCTGTCTGTTTCTAACACTGTGAAACCTGTCTGTCTGTATGTTCCTAACACTGTGAAACCTGTCTGTCTGTTCCTAACACTGTGAAGGGCATCTGTCTGTCTGTTCCTAACACTGTGAAACCTGTCTTGTCTGTTCCTAACACTGTGAAACCTGTCTGTCTGTTCCTAACACTGTGAAGGGCATCTGTCTGTCTGTTCCTAACACTGTGAAACCTGTCTGTCTGTTCCTAACACTGTGAAAGGCATCTGTCTGTGTTTCTAACACTGTGAAGGGCATCTGTCTGTCGGTTCCTAACACTGTGAAGGGCATCTGTCTGTCGGTTCCTAACACTGTGAAGGGCATCTGTCTGTCGGTTCCTAACACTGTGAAGAATGTTGGGAGAAAGAGATGGCTTTACACTTTATGTGCTGTTAAACATTTCTCTCTCTCTCTCTCTCTCCATTTCTCTCCTTCTTTCTCTCCCCCTCAACTCTCTCCCCTCCCTACTCGTCCCCCCTCTCTTCTCCCACATCTCGCTTCTCTCCACCTCCTGTCTCTGCTCTCCTCCTCGTGCGTCTTCGCTCTCACTCTCTTCTCTCTCTCCCCCTCTCTCTCTCTCCTCTCTCCCTTACCTCTTCTCTCTCCTCCTCGCTCTCCTCTCCCCCCTCTCTCTCTCTCCCACCCCTCTCTTCTATCCCCACCCTCTCTCTCTCCCTCTCCCCGCCTCTCCTCTCCCCCCTCTCTCTCCCCTCTCCCCCTCATCCTCTCCTCGTCCCCCCTCCCCCCCTCCTCTCGTTCTCCCCCTCTCTCCTCTCTCTTCCCCTCCCCCTCTCTCTCTCCTCTCTCCCTCGTCCCCCCTTCCTCCCTCTCTCTCCTCTCCTCCTCCCCACCCTCTCTCCTCGTCTCTCCTCCCTCTCCCCCCTCTCCTGCCCCTCTACTCTGCTCTCCTCTTCCTCCTCACTCGCCCTCTCCCCCTCGTCTCCTCCCCTCCTCGCTCCCTCCTCCCTCTCTCCTCGTCCTCCCCCCCTCCGCTCTCCTCCCCCTCTCCCTCTCTCTCTCTCCTCATCCCCCCCCGCCTCCCTCTCCTCTCCCTCGCCCCTCCGTCCCCCTCCCCCCTCTCCATCCTCCCCCCTCTCTCCCCCTGCGTCCCCCCTCCCCCTCTCTCCCCGTCCTCCCTGCCCGACTCCCCTCTCTCCCACCTCTCCTCCCTCCCCCCTTCCTCCCTCCTGCCCCACTCGTCCTCTCTCGACCCCCTCTCCCCCTCTCGCCCTCTCCCTCTCGTCTCTCTCTCTCCTCCCCCCCTCGTCCCTCTCTCTCTCCCCCCCCCTCGCTCCCTCTCCCTCCCCCCCTCTTTCCCTCCCCCTCTCACCTCTCCCCCCCTCCACCCGTCTCCCTCTCCTCCCCCCCATCCCCCCTCTCCCTCCCCCTCCAGTGTCTGCGTACGTTAGTTGGCCATACAGGAGGGGTATGGTCCAGTCAGATGAGTGGTAACATGGTGATCAGCGGGTCGACAGACAGGACTCTGAAGGTTTGGGACGCGGAGAGTGGAGAGTGTGTTTACACCCTGTACGGACACACCTCTACCGTACGCTGCATACACCTGCATGACAAACAGTGAGTTAACCAACACACACCTCTACCGTACGCTGCATACACCTGCATGACAAACAGTGAGTTAACCAACACACACACCTCTACTTACGCTGCATACACCTGCATGACAAACAGTGAGTTAACCAACACACACCCCTCTACCGTACGCTGCATACACCTGCATGACAAACGTGAGTTAACCAACACACCACACCTCTACCGTACGCTGCTACACCTGCATGACAAACAGTGAGTTAACCAACACACACACCTCTACCGTACGCTGCATACACCTGCATGACAAACAGTGAGTTAACCAACACACACCTCTACCGTACGCTGCATACACCTGCATGACAAACAGTGAGTTAACCAACACACACCTCTACCGTATGCTGCATACACCTGCATGACAAACAGTGAGTTAACCAACACACACACCTCTACCGTACGCTGCATACACCTGCATGACAAACAGTGAGTTAACCAACACACACCTCTACCGTACGCTGCATACACCTGCATGACAAACAGTGAGTTAACCAACACACACCTCTACCGTATGCTGCATACACCTGCATGACAAACAGTGAGTTAACCAACACACACACCTCTACTGTACGCTGCATACACCTGCATGACAAACAGTGAGTTAACCAACACACACACCTCTACTGTACGCTCTACACACCAGGGCATTTGAGTCGATGAAAATCGATGAAAATAAACAAATATTCTTACAACACAAGAAAAATATATGTGTGCATTTATCTTTATACCAACAGTGTGGAACAAAGCCTCATTTATTTTAGCCATTACAGATAACACATCCTTATTGCTAAATTGCCCCATTTTATATATTCAGTTAATAAAAAGTGCCATTTAAGATTGATTTATTGAAATCGTAAGATCAACTGGTTATATCTTCCATAAGAGTGGTGCTTGCTTGTAGAAGCCTATGGCTGTGCAATGGCATAGCCTTGTTTTGTTAATTTAGCAGACGATACACTCTGATTTACAGAGCCCTTACCACAGTCAAGACACACATTATGTAATATAACACACACTCATGTGGATACAATCACACTCTACACTCATACACACACACAAACAAACAAACAAACACACCCAAGCTCTACACTCATACGCACACTCATGTACACACACATATGCATACTTTCTCTCTCTCTCACATGACCAACTCGCTTCCACCATGTCTCTGTCTATCCTCATTAGGGCTGTCCCCGACAAAAAATAATAATCTTGGTCAACCCGAAAATAGTCTGTTCTTTCGACCAATCGATTGGTCGACATTTTTGAATGTGTATTTTTCCATATATAGACACACCCTATGTGTTTTAAATAAAATCAACTATATGCATTGAGCTTGTCTGATGCTTTAACCACACTGTTTGATGAAATAAGACAAATGCCTCAAGAGGGAGCCAGAGATCTAGATAACCAGAAGAAAAAACCTTAACCTGACCAAACTATTCTCCCGCTCCTGCTGGCTTTAGCAGATTCTGCCGTTACTCTCCTGAAGTGGCCGGTAATTGGCTGCACGAGGAGTCGGCAACCTTTCTCATGTGGAATGCCAACTTATCTTACCATTTCTACCGATCTGCGTGCCAGTTATGGTTTTCATATGCACATTTTCGTGAAACGGTTTCATTGAATTGATAATAATGTCTTCATATCTCTAAATCATTATCATGTGGTTCATCAACATTCTTTCTAAATCTAAATGAAAATGATACAAATCTAAAAAGTAACTTCCATTGCCAATATGTAAAAATAGCCTCCATAAAGCCAACAAATAAAAACATTGCAGCCTGCAGGTAGAAAATATCCTGTTAAAATAAATATCCTATAAATCACATTGGCTACACATGGCCTGTCTGCAACGAACTTGAAACATTATCAACTGGGTCCGGCCTGAAGCTTGTGCTAGCAAACTTGCAACATTGTATAAAATATTCTGGGCCCTCAGAGCTTCCCACGCCAGTGAGCTCGGGACAGACACTGCTGTAGGCTATTTGCACAAGGGATAAGAAGCAGTGCTTGACTTGGGCCGGAGCTGAGTACCGGCACCTCAAATGTTCTGCTTGAGCTCCTGTGCCTCTTATAGAATAAAAATATTGTGGAACCTAAATATGAACAGTATCAACACCCAAAATGAGTACTCGAACCTATTTCAGTCCAAGTCAAGCACTAATAAGAAGTAATCAGGTAGGCCTATTTTATGACGTTTCCACTGGATCAGAGCATTACATTTTTCCCTTTCACGCTGAGTGGTTATCCAAAGGGAGAGAGCTGGAAAGATTTTTCAAATACACTGAGGAACTATTGTCATTCTCAATGGATGTAAAAACAGACTTCGTTCCCTTGATGTTTGAGGTGAAGAAAACATTACTTTGAGAAGCTCCACAGCTCATTAGTGGTGGTGTGTTAAGCCAATCAGAAATACTATCAGATCCCCAAATGGGCACATTTATAAGCCTACATCTGCATGCAGGCCAGGTAGCCTATAGGCTTACTTCTATGTGTAATCAGGTGTGTGTCATTACTCAACATTGACAGGAACTCTCCAAACAAATAACAACAAAAATTACAAAACTCGCAAATCAAGACATGTTTCTCACAAGTGTAGCATGGGTTGTGCGCTCTGCAAACAACGTGTCCACTCAGACATTGACAAGGGTGAAAGACTGGAATAATAATATATTGAATGCATTAAAATAAATGACCATAACCAAAGTAACAAACATTACAGATTTAGAAATGATTAACGGTATATGTACTACTGGTGATGTATATCAATTCCCCATTACATATATTTACATTTTAGTCATTTAGCAGACGCTCTTATCCAGAGCGACTTACAGTTAGTGAGTGCATACATTTTCATACTGGCCCCCCCCGTGGGAAACGAACCCACAACCCTGGCGTTGCAAGCGCCATGCTCTACCAACTGAGCTACAGGGGACTATACACTAACAATCAAATGCAAACAATTAACACTATGAAGTTGTGAAACAATGAATGTGCACAAATTTGCGGGAGAGACCGCATTCTGGAGAGAGAAGTGCATCATGGTCAATCCGACGTCTCCAGTATTTATGGTGATACGGCTTCAGCAGAAGTCAGGGCATTCGTACTTCTTGCGCTTCGTGGAGCAGAGCAGAGCTGTTGTCAAGGAAGTGAGTTTGTGTTTATACAGGATGTACCACCCCCCACATACCGTCAACCAATCATGTCAATACGGAGCTATGCAGAGCCCTCCACATTGATACATTTTGGAGGCGCATGGGTACTGAGCTCGATTTGGCCTCTGCATGCCTACTTATTTTCCACCATAATTTGCAAATAAATTCATTAAAAATCCTACAATGTGATTTTCTGGGGAAAAAAATCTCAATTTGTCTGTCATAGTTGACGTGTACCTATGATGAAAATTACAGGCCTCTCTCATCTTTTTAAGTGGGAGAACTTGCACAATTGGTGGCTGACTAAATACTTTTTTCCCCCACTGTATGTTGTGTGGATTCTATTCTCTCTAACTCTCCCTCCCTCCCTCTCTCTCCCCTATCTATCTCCCCCCTCCCCCCCCTCTCTCCCTCTCCCTCCTCTTCCCTCTCCTTCCCTCTCTCTCCTCTTCCCTCCCCCTCCTCCTCCCCCTCCTCTCCCCTCTCTCCCCCCAGGGTGGTGAGCGGTAGTCGTGACGCTACGTTGCGTCTGTGGGACGTAGAGTCTGGCGAGTGTCTCCACGTCCTAACGGGTCATGTGGCGGCGGTGCGGTGTGTCCAGTACGACGGGCGCAGGGTGGTCAGCGGTGGATACGACTTCATGGTCAAAGTCTGGGACCCTGAGACGGAGACCTGTCTACACACACTGCAGGGACACACTAACAGAGTCTATTCACTACAGGTAGGAATACACACTAACAGAGTCTATTCACTACAGGTAGGAATATACACACCAACAGAGTCTATTCACTACAGGTAGGAATATACACACTAACAGAGTCTATTCACTACAGGTAGGAATATACACACTAACAGAGTCTATTCACTACAGGTAGGAATATACACACTAACAGAGTCTATTCACTACAGGTAGGAATATACACACTAACAGAGTCTATTCACTACAGGTAGGAATATACACACTAACAGAGTCTATTCACTACAGGTAGGAATATACACACTGACAGAGTCTATTCACTACAGGTAGGAATATACACACGGACAGAGTCTATTCACTACAGGTAGGAATATACACCACTGACAGAGTCTATTCACTACAGGTAGGAATATACACACTAACAGAGTCTATTCACTACAGGTAGGAATATACACACTGACAGTCTATTCACTACAGGTAGGAATATACACACTGACAGAGTCTATTCACTAAACGGTAGGAATATACACACTAAACAGAGTCTATTCACTACAGGTAGGAATATACACCCTAACAGAGTCTATTCACTACAGGTAGGAATATACACACTAACAGAGTCTATTCACTACAGGTAGGAATATACACACTGACAGAGTCTATTTCAACTACAGGTAGGAATATACACACTAACAGAGGTCTATTCACTACAGGTAGGAATATACACACTGACAGAGTCTATTCACTACAGGTAGGAATATACACACTAACAGAGTCTATCCACTACAGGTAGGAATATCACACTGACAGAGTCTATTCACTACAGGTAAGAATATACACACTGACAGAGTCTATTCACTACAGGTAGGAATATACACACTGACAGAGTCTATTCACTACAGGTAGGAATATACACACTGACAGAGTCTATTCACTACAGGTAGGAATATACACACTAACAGAGTCTATTCACTACAGGTAGGAATATACACACTGACAGTCTATTCACTACAGGTAGGAATCTACACACTGACAGAGTCTATTCACTAAAGGTAGGAATATACACACTAACAGAAGTCTATTCACTACAGGTAGGAATATACACCTAACAGAGTCTATTCACTACAGGTAGGATATACACACTAACAGAGTCTATTCACTACAGGTAGGAATATACACACTGACAGAGTCTATTCACTACAGGTAGGAATATACACACTAACAGAGTCTATTCACTACAGGTAGGAATATACACACTGACAGAGTCTATTCACTACAAGGTAGGAATATACACACCAACAGAGTATATTCACTACAGTAGGAATATACACACTAACAGAGTCTATTCACTACAGGTAGGAATATACACACTACAGAGTCTATTCACTACAGGTAGGAATATACACACTAACAGAGTCTATTCACTACAGGTAGGAATATACACACTGACAGAGTCTATCACTACAGGTAGGAATATACACACTAACAGAGTCTATTCACTACAGGTAGGAATATACACACTAACAGAGTCTATTCACTACAGGTAGGAATATACACCACTAACAGAGTCTATTCACTACAGGTAGGAATATACACACTAACAGAGTCTATTCACTACAGGTAGGAATATCACACACTAACAGAGTCTATTCACTACAGGTAGGAATATACACACTAACAGAGTCTATTCACTACAGGTAGGAATATACACATGACAGAGTCTATTCACTACAGGTAGGAATATACACACTGACAGAGTCTATTCACTACAGGTAGGAATATACACACTGACAGAGTCTATTCACTACAGTAGGAATATACACACTGACAGAGTCTATTCACTACAGGTAGGAATATACACACTAACAGAGTCTATTCACTACAGGTAGGAATATACACACTGACAGTCTATTCACTACAGTAGGAATATAACACACTGACAGAGTCTATTCACTAAAGGTAGGAATATACACACTAACAGAGTCTATTCACTACAGGTAGGAATATACACACTAACAGAGTCTATTCACTACAGGTAGGAATATACCACACTAACAGAGTCTATTCACTACAGGTAGGAATATACACACTGACAGAGTCTATTCACTACGGTAGGAATATCCACACTAACAGAGTCTATTCACTACAGGTAGGAATATACCACAACTGCAGAGTCTATTCACTACAGGTAGGAATATACCACACTGACAGAGTCTATTCACTACAGGTAGGAATATACACACCAACAGATCTATTCACTACAGGTAGGAATATACACACTAACAGAGCTATTCACTACAGGTAGGAATATACACACTAACAGAGTCTATTCACTACAGGTAGGAATATACACACTGACAGAGTCTATTCACTACAGGTAGAATATACACACTGACAGAGTCTATTCACTACAGGTAGGAATATACACACTAACAGAGTCTATTCACTACAGGTAGGAATATACACACCAACAGAGTCCTTTCACTACAGGGAGGAATAACACACTGACAGAGTCTATTCACTACAGGTAGGAATAACACACTAACAGAGTCTATTCCTACAGGTAGGAATATACACACTAAGAGTCTATTCACTACAGGTAGGAATATCACACTAACAGAGTCTATTCACTACAGGTAGGAATATACACACTAACAGAGTCTATTCACTACAGGTAGGAATATACACACTGACAGAGTCTATTAAACTACAGGTAGGAATATACACACTAACAGAGCCCTATTCACTACAGGTAGGAATACCCCACTAACAGAGTCTATTCACCTACAGGTAGGAATATACACAAACTGCAGGGACACACTAACAGAGTCTATTCACTACAGGTAGGAATATACAACACTAACAGAGTCTATTCACTACAGGTAGGAAATATACACACTGCAGGGACACACTAACAGAGTCTATTCACTACAGGTAGGAATATACACACTAACAGAGTCTATTCACTACAGGTAGGAATATACACACCAACAGAGTCTATTCACTACAGGTAGGAATATACACACCAACAGAGTCTATTCACTACAGGTAGGAATATACACACTAACAGAGTCTATTCACTACAGGTAGGAATATACACACTAACAGAGTCTTTCACTACAGGTAGGAAATACACACCAACAGAGTCTATTCACTACAGGTAGGAAAATACACACCAACAGAGTCATATCACCTACAGGTAGGAATATACACACTAACAGAGTCTATTCACTACAGGTAGGAATATACACACTAACAGAGTCTATTCACTACAGGTAGGAATATACACACTGACAGAGTCTATTCACTACAGGTAGGAATATACACACTGACAGAGTCTATTCACTACAGGTAGGAATATACACACTGACAGAGTCTATTCACTACAGGTAGGAATATACACACTGACAGAGTCTATTCACTACAGGTAGGAATATACACACTACAGAGTCTATTCACTACAGGTAGGAATATACACACTAACAGAGTCTATTCACTACAGGTAGGAATATACACACTGCAGGGGACACATAACAGAGTCTATTCACTACAGGTAGGAATATACACACTAACAGAGTCTATTCACTACAGGTAGGAATATACCACACTAACAGAGTCTATTCACTACAGGTAGGAATATACACACTGCAGGGACACACTAACAGAGTCTATTCACTACAGGTAGGAATATACACACTAACAGAGTCTATTCACTACAGGTAGGAATATACACACTAACAGAGTCTATTCACTACAGGTAGGAATATACACACCAACAGAGTCTATTCACTACAGGTAGGAATATACACACCAACAGAGTCTGATTCACTACAGGTAGGAATATACACACTAACAGAGTCTATTCACTACAGGTAGGAATATACACACTAACAGAGTCTATTCACTACAGGTAGGAATATACACACTGACAGAGTCTATTCACTACAGGTAGGAATATACACACTGACAGAGTCTATTCACTACAGGTAGGAATATACACACTGACAGAGTCTATTCACTACAGGTAGGAATATACACACTGACAGAGTCTATTCACTACAGGTAGGAATATACACACTAACAGAGTCTATTCACTACAGGTAGGAATATACACACTAACAGAGTCTATTCACTACAGGTAGGAATATACACACTGACAGAGTCTATTCACTACAGGTAGGAATATACACACTGACAGAGTCTATTCACTACAGGTAGGAATATACACACTACAGGGACACACTAACAGAGTCTATTCACTACAGGTAGGAATATACACACCAACAGAGTCTATTCACTACAGGTAGGAATATACACACTGACAGAGTCTATTCACTACAGGTAGGAATATACACACTGACAGTCTATTCACCACAGGTAGGAATATACACACTACAGGGACACACTAACAGAGTCTATTCACTACAGGTAGGAATATACACACTACAGGGACACACTAACAGAGTCTATTCACTACAGGTAGGAATATACACACTAACAGAGTCTATTCACTACAGGTAGGAATATACACACTAACAGAGTCTATCCACTACAGGTAGGAATATACACACTAACAGAGTCTATTCACTACAGGTAGGAATATACACACTGCAGGGACACACTAACAGAGTCTATTCACTACAGGTAGGAATATACACACCAACAGAGTCTATTCACTACAGGTAGGAATATACACACTGACAGAGTCTATTCACTACAGGTAGGAATATACACACTGACAGAGTCTATTCACTACAGGTAGGAATATACACACTAACAGAGTCTATTCACTACAGGTAGGAATATACACACTGACAGAGTCTATTCACCACAGGTAGGAATATACACACTAACAGAGTCTATTCACTACAGGTAGGAATATACACACTGACAGAGTCTATTCACTACAGGTAGGAATATACACACTAACATAGTCTATTCACCACAGGTAGGAATATACACACTAACAGAGTCTATTCACTACAGGTAGGAATATACACACTGACAGAGTCTATTCACTACAGGTAGGAATATACACACTAACAGAGTCTATTCACTACAGGTAGGAATATACACACTAACAGAGTCTATCCACTACAGGTAGGAATATACACACTAACAGAGTCTATTCACTACAGGTAGGAATATACACACTAACAGAGTCTATTCACTACAGGTAGGAATATACACACTAACAGAGTCTATTCACTACAGGTAGGAATATACACACTAACAGAGTCTATTCACTACAGGTAGGAATATACACACTAACAGAGTCTATCCACTACAGGTAGGAATATACACACTGACAGTCTATTCACTACAGGTAGGAATATACACACTAACAGAGTCTATTCACTACAGGTAGGAATATACACACTAACAGAGTCTATTCACTACAGGTAGGAATATACACACTAACAGAGTCTATTCACTACAGGTAGGAATATACACACTAACAGAGTCTATTCACTACAGGTAGGAATATACACACTGACAGAGTCTATTCACTACAGGTAGGAATATACACACTGACAGAGTCTATTCACTATAGGTAGGAATATACACACTTCTGAACCGGTTCATATAGTTGCTTTTCGTTAATTGTTTGTCTTGTAAAATCAACATTTGTTTTTACATTTAGCTGATTAATTTCCTTCACCAATTAGCGTGGATAGAGCAGCTTGCTATGGAATGGGTAAGCTAGTTGTTTACATGATGAGACTGAAGTTTCACGGCTGGGGAGATAGTGAGAGAGAGGGGTGGACATGGAAGGGGTGAACATCATGACGTGAACTATTACTACCATCAAAACTTCACTAGATGGAATATTGTTGGAACAGAAAATAACAATATTAATGGATGAAAATAATGGTTCTGTTCCGGAATACTAAAGATCACGGTTCTGTTTCCGTTCCTCTGAAAATGTTGTTATGAACCGGTTCCAACCCCTGGTTAGAACACACCCACACACAACTGACTTCCTGGAATCTCCCGGTCTCTATCTCCTCTTCTCCTCTCTGGTCTGTAGTTAATTGTTATTGTGTTTCACTTCTAATCTTCCTCCTCCTCTCCTCCAGTTTGACGGTGTCTACGTGGTCAGTGGATCTCTGGACACCTCCATCAGAGTATGGGACATAGAGACAGGGGGGTGTGTCCACACGCTGACCGGCCACCAATCACTGACCAGTGGTATGGAACTAAAGAACAACATCCTGGTCTCTGGCAACGCGGACTCTACTGTCAGGGTGTGGGATATACGGACAGGACAGTGTCTCCACACACTACAAGGTGAGATTATACAAACTGTATATACAGCAGTATGTGGACATCCCCATTAGTGGATTCGGCTATTTCAGCCACACCTGTTGCTGACAGGTGTATAAAATCGAGCACACATCCATGCAATCTCCATAGTAAATCATTGACAGTAGAATGGCCTTACTGAAAAGCTCAGTGACTTTCAACGTGTCACCGTCATAGGTTGCCACCTTTCCATCAAGTCAGTCTGTCAAATTTCTGCCCTGCTAGAGCTGCCCCGGTCAACTGTAAGTGCTGTTATTGTGAAGTGGAAACGTCTAGGAGCAACAACGGCTCAGCCGCGAAGTGGTAGGCCACACAAGCTCACAGAACGGGACCGCCGAGTGCTAAAGTGTGTAAAAATGGTCTGTCCTCGGTTGCAACACTCACTACCGAGTTCCAAACTGCCTCTGGAAGCAATGTCAGAACAATAACTATTCGTCGGGAGCTCCATGAAATGGGTTTCCATGGCCGAGCAGCCGCACACAAGCCTAAGATCACCATGTGCAATGCCAAGCGTCAGCTGGAGTGGTGTAAAGCTCGCCGCCATTGGACTCTGGAGCAGTGGAAACGTGTTCTCTGGGGTGTTGAATCACACTTCACCATCTGGCAGTCCGACGGACAAATCTGGTTTTGGCGGATGCCAAGAAAACGCTACCTGCCAGAATGTATAGTGCCGAATGTAAAGTTTGGTGGAGGAGGAATAATGGTCTGGGACTGTTTTTCATTGTTCGCACTAGGCCCCTTAGTTCCAGTGAAGGGAAATCTTAACGCTACAGCATACAATGACATTCTAGATGATTCTGGCCTTCCAACTTTGTGGCAACAGTTTGGGAAAGTGGTTTGTCGTGATCGGTGGGGAAGAACTTGACTGGCCTGCACAGAGCCCTGACCTCAACCCCATCTAACACATTTGGGATGAATTGAAACGCTGACTGCGAGCCAGGCATAATCGCCCAACATCAGTGCCCGACCTCACTAATGCTCTTGTGGCTGAATGGAAGCAAGTCCCAACAGCAATGTTCCAACATCTAGTGGAAAGCCTTCCCAGAAGAGTGGAGGCTGTTATAGCAGCAAAGGGGGGACCAACTCCATATTAATGCCTATGATTTTGGAATAAGATGTTCGATGAGCAGGTGTCCACATACTTTTGATGATGTAGTGTACACACACTGAAGTATCTCTAAAGGATACAGTCGTGGTCAAACGTTTTGAGAATGACACAAATATTAATTTTCACAAAGTCTGCTGCCTCAGTTTTTATGATGGCAATTTACATATACTCCAGAATGTTATGAAGAGTGATCAGATGAATTGCAATTAATTGCAAAGTCCCTCTTTGCCATGAAAATGAACTTAATCCCCAAAAAACATTTCCACTGCATTTCAGCCCTGCCACAAAAGGACCAGCTGCCGTCATGTCAGTGATTCTCTCGTTAACACAGGTGAGAGTGTTGACGAGGACAAGGCCGGAGATCACTGTCATGCTGATTGAGTTAGAATAACAGACTGGAAGCTTTAGAAGGAGGGTGGTGCTTGAAATCATTGTTCTTCCTCTGTTAACCATGGTTACCTGCAAGGAAACACATGCCGTCATCATTGCTTTGCACAAAAAGGGCTTCACAGGCAAGGATATTGCTGCTAGTAAGATTGCACCTAAATCAACCATTTATCAAATCATCAAGAACTTCAAGGAGAGAGGTTCAATTGTTGTGAAGAAGGCTTCAGGGCGCCCAAGAAAGTCCAGCAAGTGCCAGGAACGTCTCCTAAAGTGGTCCTCTGTAGCTCAGCTGGTAGAGCACGGCGCTTGTAACGCCAAGGTAGTGGGTTCGATCCCCGGGACCACACGTACACAAAAAAAAAAAATTTATGCACGCATGACTGTAAGTCGCTTTGGATAAAAGCGTCTGCTAAATGGCATATTATTATATTATTCAGCTGCGTGATCGGGGCACCACCAGTGCAGAGCTTGCTCAGGAATGGCAGCAGGCAAGTGTGAGTGCATCTGCACGCACAGTGAGGCAAAGACTTTTGGAGGATGGCCTGGTGTCAAGAAGGGCAGCGAGGAAGCCACTTCTCTCCAGGAAAAATCATCAGGGACAGACTGATATTCTGCAAAAGGTACAGGGATTGGACTGCTGAGGACTGGGGTAAATTCATTTTCTCTGATGAATCCCCTTTCCGATTGTTTGGGCGTCCGGAAAAAAGCTTGTCCAGAGAAGACAAGGTGAGCGCTACCATCAGTCCTGTGTCATGCCAACAGTAAAGCATCCTGAGACCATTCATGTGTGGGGTTGCTTCTCAGCCAAGGGAGTGGGCTCACTCACAATTTTGCCTAAGAACGCAGCCATGAATAAAGAATGGTACCAACACATCCTCCGAGAGCAACTTCTCCCAACCATCCACGAACAGTTTGGTGACGAACAATGCCTTTTCCAGCATGATGGAGCACCTTGCCATAAGGCAAAAGTGATAACTAAGTGGCTCGGGGAACAAAACATTGACATTTTGGGTCCATGGCCAGGAAACTCCCCAGACCTTAATCCCATTGAGAACTTGTGGTCAATCCTCAAGAGGCGGGTGGACAAACAAAAACCCACAAATTCTGGCAAACTCCAAGCATTGATTATGCAAGAATGGGCTGCCATCAGTCAGGATGTGGCCCAGAAGTTAATTGACAGCATGCCAGGGCGGATTGCAGAGGTCTTGAAAAAGAAGGGTCAACACTGCAAATATTGACTCTTTACATAAACCTAATGTAATTGTCAATAAAAGCCTTTGACACTTATGGAATGCTTGTAATTATACTTCAGTATACCATAGTAACATCTGACAAAAATATCTAAAAACACTGAAGCAGCAAACTTTTTGGAGACCAATACTTGTGTAATTCTCAAAACTTTTGACCACGACTCTGGACTCTACTGTCAGGCTCTGGGATATCAGGACGGAGTGTTAAAGAAAGGACATTAAGGAGATGAGGGGGGGGGGGTTGAGAGCTGAAGGTCTCGTTAGTAACAGTGTTATTAAAAGTATTATTGAAACATGTTCTCCGAACGTTATTTAATTACCTTCAAATAACCTATAATTTCCGTTCTCAGAACGTTAATTAAACCTCCCAAGAAAACGTTCAGGGAACCATAGAAAAACGTTCTCAGAACCTCCCTGCAACCAAAAAATGTATGTTCCCAAAACAGGCAAAATGTTCACTTCTGTTCTCAGAACGTTTCCGTCTTACCGGTCAGGAAACCTATGGGTTCGTTTCCAGAACCAATGGGAAACCAAAAACGTACGTTCCCACAACTTCCAAGGAACCAAATGTGCTTGCTGGATCTCTCTCTCTCTCTCTCTCTCTCTCTCTATCTCTCTATCTCTCTATCTCTCTATCTCTCTATCTCTATCTCTCTATCTCTATCTCTATCTCTATCTCTATCTCTATCTCTATCTCTATCTCTATCTCTCTCTCTCTCTCTCTCTCTCTCTCTCTCTCTTCTCTCTCTCTCTCTCTCTCCTCTCTCTCTCTCTCTCTCCTCTCTCTCTCTCTCTCTCTCTCTCTCTCTGTCTCATCTTATTCTGTCTATATATCTCCCATCTATCTTCTATCCATCTATCTATCGGACACCCATAAGCCCAAAATCGGCAAAATAACCTGTCTCCAGTTCCCCTACTATAACTAACTCTTTCTCTTCTCCTCTTTTTCTCCCCCCTCCTCTCCTCTCAATTCAAATTCAATTTAAGGGCTTTATTGGCTTGGGAAACATATGTTAACATTGCCAAAGCAAGTGAAGTAGATGGCAAACAAAAGTGAAATAAATATTAACAGTAAACATTACACTCAGAAGTTCCAAAAATAAAGAAACGATAAATGATAAGTCCGCCTCTCCCTCTCGTTCTCCTCCCTCCTCTCCCCTTTTCCCCGGATCCAGCACCCGGCCCCCTAACCTCATCCTCCCTCGCTCGTCTCTCTCTACTCCTCTCCTCTCCTCTCCTCTCCTCTCTCTTTCTCCTCCTCTCCCCTCTCTTTCCTCTCCTCTCTCTCTCCAGGTCCCCATAAGCACCAGTCGGCAGTAACCTGTCTCCAGTTCTCTCGCTCCCTGGTGGTCTCTTCATCAGATGACGGTACAGTGAAGCTGTGGAGCCTGGCGACGGGGGAGTGGCTCAGAGGACCTGGTGGCTCTGCAGAGTGGAGGATCTGGGGGAGTGGTCTGGAGGATCAGGTAAAGGACTAGGAAAACCACACACACACCACACACACACACCATGTACACACAACATGTACACACACCATGTACACACACCATACACACACACCATACACACAGGAGTGGCTCAGAGACCTGGTGGCTCTGCAGAGTGGAGCCTCTCTCCAGGGCGTCTAACACCAGACTGGTAACACTAACCCTCTCTCTCTCCTCTCTCTCCAGGGTGTCTAACACTAGACTGGTAACACTAAACCCTCTCTCTCTCCTTCTCCAGGGCGTCTAACACCAGACTGGTAACACTAACCCTCTCCTACTCTCTCCAGGGTGTCTAACACCAGACTGGTAACACTAACCCTCTCTCTCTCCTCTCTCCAGGGTGTCTAAAACCAGACTGGTAACACAACCCTCTCTCTCTCCTCTCCCAGGGTTTTCTAACACCAGACTGGTAACACTAACCCCTCTTTCCTCTCTTCAAGGGTGTCTAACAAAAGACGGGGTAACACTAACCCTCTCTTCTCCTCTACCCAGGGTGGTCTAACACCAGACTGGTAACACTAACCCTCTCTCTCCTCTCTCCAGGGTGTCCTAACACCAGACTGGTAGCACTAACCCTCTCTCTCTCCTCTCTCCAGGGTGTCTAACACCAGACTGGTAACACTAACCTCTTCTCTCCTCTCTCCAGGGTGTCTAACACCAGACTGGTAACACTAACCCTCTCTCTCTCCTCTCTCCAGGGTGTCTAACACCAGACGGGTAACACAACCCTCTCTCTCTCCTCTTCCAGGGCGTCTAACACCAGACTGGTAACACTAACCCTCTCTCCCCTCTTCCAGGGTTTTCTAACACCAGACTGGTAACACAAAACCCTTCTCTCTCCTCTCTCCAGGGTGTCTAACACCAGACTGGTAACACTAACCCCTCTCTTCCTCTCTCCAGGGTCTAACCACCAGACTGGTAACACAACCTCTCTCTCTCCTCTCTCACAGGGCGTCTAACACCAGACTGGTAACACTAACCCTCTCTCTCTCCTCTCTCCAGGGTGTCTAACACCAGACTGCGTAACACTAACCTCTCTCTCTCCTCTCTCCAGGGTGTCTAACACCAGAATGGTAACACTAACCCTCTCTCTCTCCTCTCTCCAGGGTGTATAACACCAGACTGGCTAACACTAACCCTCTCTCTCCTCTCTCCAGGGTGTCTAACACCAGACTGGTAACACTAACCCTCTCTCTCCTCTCTCCAGGGTGTCTAACACCAGACTGGTAACACTAACCCTCTCTCTTCCTCTCTCCAGGGTGTCTAACACCGATGGTAACACTAAACCCTCTCTCTCTCCTCCTCTCCAGGGGCGTCTAACAACCAGAACTGGTAACCACTAACCCTCTCTCTCCTCTCTCCAGGGTGTCTAACACCAGACTGGTAGCAGCAGTTGGCAGCAGGAACGGGACAGAGGAGACTAAACTCATGGTGCTGGACTTTGATCTCACTGACAACCACAAGTGATGTCATCGAAGAGGGACAGGGTTTCATCAGGAGAGGATGTCATGTCATTGGATAAGGATGTGAAGTAATCGAAGAGGGACCCAATATCCTCATACGGGGACGGAAAACTTGTGATGATGAGGAAAGTGGTTAGGAGGAGGTAAGACAGAGGACAATGTAACAATCCCCCTATGGAAGGACTGAGTGTCATTGTATCTGGAGATGTCAATATACCACCAGGAGATGACTCCAAAATGTCCCCTCTTTCCTCACCACAACACTGGGTAACCAAACCCCCATCTTTTCTTTCTGACCTAAAACTCTGCTTGACACTGGTATACTGGTGAAGAGACGGTACTTTGAGTCTTCTGTGACTGGAGGAAACCAGGAGAGGACTCATTAAGGCTATACGACTGACTGACAGGCCTAACGGACTGACGGACTGACTGACAGGCCTACCGACCTGACGGACTGACTGACAGGCCTACCGACCTGACGGACTGACTGACAGGCCTACCGACCTGACGGACTGACTGACTGACCGACTGCCCAAAGGCCAAACTGAGTGACCCAGACTACTGCAGGATGTATAGACTGTAACTCCACCCAGACTACTACAAGGATGTATAGACTGTTAACTCCACCCAGACTACTACAGGATGTATAGACTGTGTATGAGGCCAGACTACTACAGGGATGTATAGACTGTAACTCCACCCAGACTACTACAGGATGTATAGACTGTAACTCCACCCAGACTACTACAGGATGTATAGACTGTGTATGAGGCCAGACTACTACAGGATGTATAGACTGTAACTCCACCCAGACTACTGCAGGATGTATAGACTGTAACTCCACCCAGACTACTGCAGGATGTATAGACTGTAACTCCACCCAGACTACTGCAGGATGTATAGACTGTGTATGAGGCCAGACTAATCAGGATGTATAGACTGTAAAATCCACCAGACTACTGCAGGATGTATAGACTGTAACTCACCCAGACTACTACAGGATGTATAGACTGTGTATGAGGCCCGACTACTACAGGAGTATAGACTGTAACTCCACCCAGACTACTGCAGGTGTATAGACGTAACTCCACCCCGGGCTCTACAGGATGTATAGACTGTAACTCCACCCAGACTACTACAGGATGGAATAGACTGTAACTCCACCCAGCTACTACAGGATGTATAGACTGTAACTCCACCCAGATACTACAGGATGTATAGATGTGTATGAGGCCAGACTACTACAGGATTTTTATAAATGTAACTCCACCCAGACTACTGCAGGATGTATAGACTGTGATGAGGCCAGGGCTACTGCAGGATGTATAGACTGTAAACTCCACCCAGACTACTGCAGGATGTTATAGACTGTAACTCCACCAGACTACTACAGGATGTATAGACTGTAACTCCACCCAGACTACTGCAGGATGTATAGACTGTAACTCCACCCAGACTACTACAGGATGTATAGACTAACTCCACCCAGACTACTACAGGATGTATAGACTGTGACTCCACCCAGACTACTGCAGGATGTATAGACTGTGTATGAGGCCAGACTACTACAGGATGTATAGACTGTAACTCCACCCAGACTACTACAGGATGTATAGACTGTGACTCCACCCAGACTACTACAGGATGTATAGACTGTAACTCCACCCAGACTACTACAGGATGTATAGACTGTAACTCCACCCAGACTACTGCAGGATGTATAGACTGTGTATGAGGCCAGACTACTACAGGATGTATAGACTGTAACTCCACCCAGACTACTACAGGATGTATAGACTGTAACTCCACCCAGACTACTACAGGATGTATAGACTGTAACTCCACCCAGACTACTGCAGGATGTATAGACTGTGTATGAGGCCAGACTACTACAGGATTGTATAGACTGTAACTCCACCCAGACTACTACAGGATTGTATAGGACTGGTATGAGGCCAGACTACTACAGGATGTATAGACTGTAACTCCACCCAGACTACTACAGGATGTATAGACTGTAACTCCACCCAGACTACTAACAGGATGTATAGACTGTTGACTCCACCCAGACTACTACAGGATGTATAGACTGTAAACTCCACCCAGACTACTACAGGATGTATAGACTGTGACTCCACCCAGGACTACTACAGGATGTATAGACTTGTAACTCCACCCAGACTACTGCAGGATGTATAGACTGGTATGAGGCCAGGACTACGCAGGATGTATAGACTGTAACTCCACCCAGACTACTACAGGATGTATAGACTGTAACTCCACCCAGGACTACTGCAGGATGTTATAGACTGTGTTATGAGGCCAGACTACTACCAGGATGTATAGACTGTAACTCCACCCAGACTACTGCAGGATGTATAGACTGTAACTCCACCCAGACTACTACAGGATGTATAGACTGTAACTCCACCCAGACTACTGCAGGATGTATAGACTGTGTATGAGGCCAGACTACTGCAGGATGTATAGACTGTAACTCCACCCAGACTACTGCAGGATGTATAGACTGTAACTCCACCCAGACTACTGCAGGATGTATAGACTGTGTATGAGGCCAGACTACTGCAGGATGTATAGACTGTAACTCCACCCAGACTACTGCAGGATGTATAGACTGTGTATGAGGCCAGACTACTGCAGGATGTATAGACTGTAACTCCACCCAGACTACTGCAGGATGTATAGGACTGTAACTCCACCCAGACTACTACAGGATGTATAGACTGTGTATGAGGCCAGACTACTGCAGGATGTATAGACTGTAACTCCACCCAGACTACTGCAGGATGTATAGACTGTAACTCCACCCAGACTACTGCAGGATGTATAGACTGTAACTCCACCCAGACTACTACAGGATGTATAGACTGTAACTCCACCCAGACTACTGCAGGATGTATAGACTGTAACTCCACCCAGACTACTGCAGGATGTATAGACTGTAACTCCACCCAGACTACTGCAGGATGTATAGACTGTAACTCCACCCAGACTACTGCAGGATGTATAGACTGTAACTCCACCCAGACTACTGCAGGATGTATAGACTGTAACTCCACCCAGACTACTGCAGGATGTATAGACTGTGTATGAGGCCAGACTACTACAGGATGTATAGACTGTAACTCCACCCAGACTACTACAGGATGTATAGACTGTGTATGAGGCCAGACTACTACAGGATGTATAGACTGTAACTCCACCCAGACTACTACAGGATGTATAGACTGTGTATGAGGCCAGACTACTGCAGGATGTATAGACTGTAACTCCACCCAGACTACTGCAGGATGTATAGACTGTAACTCCACCCAGACTACTGCAGGATGTATAGACTGTAACTCCACCCAGACTACTACAGGATGTATAGACTGTGTATGAGGCCAGACTACTGCAGGATGTATAGACTGTAACTCCACCCAGACTACTACAGGATGTATAGACTGTAACTCCACCCAGACTACTACAGGATGTATAGACTGTAACTCCACCCAGACTACTGCAGGATGTATAGACTGTAACTCCACCCAGACTACTACAGGATGTATAGACTGTAACTCCACCCAGACTACTGCAGGATGTATAGACTGTAACTCCACCCAGACTACTGCAGGATGTATAGACTGTAACTCCACCCAGACTACTACAGGATGTATAGACTGTAACTCCACCCAGACTACTACAGGATGTATAGACTGTAACTCCACCCAGACTACTGCAGGATGTATAGACTGTGTATGAGGCCAGACTACTGCAGGATGTATAGACTGTAACTCCACCCAGACTACTACAGGATGTATAGACTGTAACTCCACCCAGCTACTACAGGTGTATAGACTGTAACTCCACCAGACTACTGAGGGATAGACTGTAACTCCACCCAGACTACTGCAGGATGTATAGACTGTAACTCCACCCAGACTACTGCAGGATGTATAGACTGTGTTGAGGCAGACTACTGCAGGATGTATAGACTGTAACTCCACCCAGATACGCAGGAGTAAGACTGTAACTCCAAACCCAGACTACTACAGGGTGGGATAGACTGTGTATGAGGCCAGACTACGCAGGATGTTAGACTGTAACTCCACCCAGACTACTACAGGATGTATAGACTGTAACTCCACCCAGACTACTGCAGGATGTATAGACTGTGTATGAGGCCAGACTACGCAGGATGTATAGACTGTAACTCCACCCAGGGCTACTACAGGATTTTATAGACTGTAAAATCCACCCAGACTACTGCAGGATGATGACTGTGTATGAGGCCCGACTACTACAGGATGTATGACTGTAACTCCACCCAGACTAATACAGGAGTATAGACTGTAACTCCACCCAGATAAATGCAGGATATAGACTGTAACTCCACCCAGACTACTACAGGATGTATAGACTGTACTCCACCCAGACTACTGCAGGATGTATAGACTGTAACTCCACCCAGAATTACTGCAGGATGTATAGACTGTAACTCCACCCCAGACTACTACAGGATGTATAGACTGTAACTCCACCCAGACTACTGCAGGATGTATAGACTGTGTATGAGGCCAGACTACTACAGGATGTATAGACTGTAACTCCACCCAGACTACTACAGGATGTATAGACTGTAACTCCACCCAGACTACTGCAGGATGTATAGACTGTAACTCCACCCAGACTACTACAGGATGTATAGACTGTAACTCCACCCAGACTACTGCAGGATGTATAGACTGTGTATGAGGCCAGACTACTACAGGATGTATAGACTGTAACTCCACCCAGACTACTGCAGGATGTATAGACTAACTCCACCCAGACTACTACAGGATGTATAGACTGTGTATGAGGCCAGACTACTACAGGATGTATAGACTGTAACTCCACCCAGACTACTGCAGGATGTATAGACTGTAACTCCACCCAGACTACTGCAGGATGTATAGACTGTGTATGAGGCCAACTACTACAGGATGTATGACTGTAACTCCACCCAGACTACACAGGATGTATAGACTGTAACTCCAACCCAGACTACTGCAGGATGTATAGACTGTAAACTCCACCCAGACTACTGCAGGATGTATAGACTGTGTATGAGGCCAGATACTGCAGGATGTATGACTGTAAAATCCCCCCAGACTACTGCAGGATGTTAGACGGGAACTCCACCCAGACTACTGCCAGGATGTATAGACTGTAACTCCACCCAGACTACTGCAGGATGTATAGACTGTAACTCCACCCAACTACTACAGGATGTATAGACTGTAACTCCACCCAGACTACTGCAGGATGTATAGACGTAACTCCACCCAGACTACTGCAGGATGTATAGACGTAACTCCACCCAGAACTACTACAGGATGTATAGACTGTAACTCCACCCAGACTACGCAGGATGTATAGACTGTGTATGAGGCCCGATACTGCAGGATGTATAGACTGTAACTCCCACCCAGACTACTACAGATGTATAGACTGTAAACTCCACCCAGATACTGCAGGATGTATAGACTGTGTATGAGGCCAGACTACTGACAGGATGTATAGACTGTGGACTCCACCCAGACTACTACAGGATGTATAGACTGTAACTCCACCCAGACTACTGCAGGATGTATAGACTGTAACTCCACCCAGACTACTGCCAGGATGTATAGACTGTGTATGAGGCCAGGACTACTGCAGGATGTATAGACTGTAACTCCACCCAGACTACTGCAGGATGTATAGACTGTGTATGAGGCCAGACTACTGCAGGCATGTATAGACTGTAACTCCACCCAGACTACTACAGGTTGTTATAGACTGTAACTCCACCCAGACTACTACAGGATTGTATAGACTGTAACTCCACCCAGACTACTGCCAGGATGTATAGACTGTAACTCCACCCAGACTACTGCAGGAGTATAGACTGTAACTCCACCCAGACTACTACAGGATGTATAGACTGTAACTCCACCCAGACTACTACAGGATGTATAGACTGTAACTCCACCCAGACTACTGCAGGATGTATAGACTGTAACTCCACCCAGACTACTACAGGATGTATAGACTGTGTATGAGGCCAGACTACTGCAGGATGTATAGACTGTAACTCCACCCAGACTACTACAGGATGTATAGACTGTAACTCCACCTAGACTACTGCAGGATGTATAGACTGTAACTCCACCCAGACTACTGCAGGATGTATAGACTGTAACTCCACCCAGACTACTACAGGATGTATAGACTGTAACTCCACCCAGACTACTGCAGGATGTATAGACTGTAACTCCACCCAGACTACTGCAGGATGTATAGACTGTAACTCCACCCAGACTACTGCAGGATGTATAGACTGTAACTCCACCCAGACTACTGCAGGATGTATAGACTGTAACTCCACCCAGACTACTGCAGGATGTATAGACTGTAACTCCACCCAGACTACTGCAGGATGTATAGACTGTAAAATCCACCCAGACTACTGCAGGATTTTATAGACTGTGTATGAGGCCAGACTAATGCAGGAGTATAGACTGTAACTCCCCCCCAGACTACTGCAGGATGATAGACTGTAACTCCACCCAGACTACTGCAGGATGTATAGACTGTAACTCCACCCGACTACTGCAGGATTTTATAGAAATGTAACTCCCCCCAGACTACTACAGGATGTATAGACTGTAACTCCACCCAGACTACTGCAGGATGTATAGACTGTGTATGAGGCCAGACTACTACAGGATGTAAGACTGTAACTCCACCAGATACTGCAAAGGGTGTATAGACTGAACTCCACCCAGACTACTACAGGATGTATAGATGTAACTCCCCCCAGACTACTGCAGGAGTATAGACTGTAAAATCCACCCAGACCACTGCAGGATGTATAGACTGTAACTCCACCCAGACTAAATACAGGGTGTATAATGTGGGATGAGGCCAGACTACTACAGGATGTATAGACTGTAACTCCACCCAGACTACTACAGGATGTATAGACTGTAACTCCACCCAGACTACTGCAGGATGTATAGACTGTAACTCCACCCAGACTACTACAGGATGTATAGACTGTAACTCCACCTAGACTACTGCAGGATGTTATAGACTGTAACTCCACCCAGACTACTGCAGGATGTTAGACTGTAACTCCACCCAGACTACTACAGGATGTATAGACTGTAACTCCACCCAGACTACTGCAGGATGTATAGACTGTAACTCCACCCAGACTACTACAGGATGTATAGACTGTAACTCCACCCAGACTACTGCAGGATGTATAGACTGTGTATGAGGCCAGATGAGGCTGAGTACAGATTACTGGACTGGAGAGACATAAGCCACTGTTCCCAGATCTGTTTGGTGTTCAGCCAACCCCTCTGACTAGCATGATGGTCTGAAGTAACTACAGGTCTGGGACCAGTCAATTGGACTGGAGACACACTGGACTCTGAGGATGTGTCCCAAACGCCACCCTATTCCCTATATAGTCCACTACTTTAGACCAGACCCCTACGGCCCATACCCTAACTAACCCTATGGGCCCATACCCTAACTAACCCTACGGCCCATACCCTAACTAACCCTAATGGGCCCCAATTGGGACACAGATATAGCGTTTGTGGTATAATGTAAAATATGAATGTACATATTAAAATATGTACATAATGTTGTTTTTATAAGAAAAGAGGAAATGATGTGCCGAGATATTGTTGGGGAGGGGAGAGATTGTTGAATAAAGAAAGTTGACTTTTCTAAAATATGGATGTGGTGGATTTTCATTGGTGTAGGGTGAAGTTGGGAAGGATAGGCTGTATGGGGTGAAGTTGGGAAGGATAGGCTGTATGGGGTGAAGTTGGGAAGGATAGGCTGTATGGGGTGAAGTTGGGAAGGATAGGCTGTATGGGGTGAAGTTGGGAAGGATAGGCTGTATGGGGTGAAGTTGGGAAGGATAGGCTGTATGGGGTGAAGTTGGGAAGGATAGGCTGTATGGGGTGAAGTTGGGAAGGATAGGCTGTATGGGGTGAAGTTGGGAAGGATAGGCTGTATGGGGTGAAGTTGGGAAGGATAGGCTGTATGGGGTTGAAGTTGGCCATAGACTCTGATCCTGGGTCAGTGTTGTGTTTCCCCCACTAATGGTTAAGGTTAGGGTTGGGGGAGGGAAGCTGATCCTGGACCTGTAACTAGGGGAAACTTCACCCCGGACCGTTTACATTTTGTCAAACTGGTTTTAACTGGTTTTAACTGGTTTGTCCATGTGTTGCTTGTTTAACCTTCAGCAGCTTTTCACAAAACATCAGTACCTTTTAAATGTCTCTACCTCTTTCTTGACCTCTACCTCCCCTCTTTTCTTTAACTGTGTTCCCTTCTCTCATTCTCTCACACACACACACACACCACACACACACACCTTACTCACACACACACACATACACACACACACGCTCTAACAAGACCTCTGAGCGAGATGTATTGCTGTAATTGGTCTCTCTCTCTCTCTCCCTCTCAATTCAATTTCAATTTAAGGGCTTTATTGGCATGGGAAACGTATGGTAACATTACCAAAGCAAGTGAAGTAGATAGTAAACAAAAGTGAAATAAACAATAAATATTAACAGTAAACATTACACTCAGAAGTTCCAAAAGAATAAAGACATTTCAAATGTCAAATTATGTTTATATACAGTGTTGTAACGATGTGCAAATAGTTAATGTACAAAAGGGAAAATAAATAAACATACATTTGGGTTGTATTTACAATGGTGTTTGTTCTTCACTGGTTGCCCTTTTCTTGTGGCAACAGGTCACAAATCTTGCAGCTGTGATGGCACACTGTGGTTTTTCACCCAGTAGATATGGGAGTTTATCAAAATTGGGTTTGTTTTTTAATTCTTTGTGGATCGCTGTAATCTGAGGGAAATATGTGTCTCTAATATGGTCATACATTTGGCAGGAGGTTAGGAAGTGCAGCTCAGTTTCCACCTCATTTTGTGGGCAGTGTGCACATAGCCTGTCTTCTCTTGAAAACTTTCCTTAATTTTGGGTCAGTCACAGTGGTCAGGTATTCTGCCACTGTGTACTCTCTGTTTAGGGCCAAATAGCATTCTAGTTTGCGCAGTTTTTTTGTTAATACTTTCCAATGTGTCAAGTAATTATCTTTTTGTTTTCTCATGAATTGGTTGGGTCTAATTGTGTTGTTGTCCTGGGGCTCTGTGGGGTCTGTTTGTGTTTGTGAACAGAGTCCCAGGACAAGCTTGCTTAGGGGACTCTTCTCCAGGTTCATATCAAATCAAATCAAATCAAATTTTATTGGTCACATGCGCCGAATACAACAGGTGCAGACATTACAGTGAAATGCTTACTTCCAGCCCTTAACCAACAGTGCATTTCTTTTTAACAAAGAAAGTAAAAGTAAAACAACAACAAAAAAAGTGTTGAGAAAAAAAAGAGCAGAAGTAAAATAAAGTGACAGTAGGGAGGCTATATATACAGGGGGGTACCGTTACAGAGTCAATGTGCGGGGGCACCGGCTAGTTGAGGTAGTTGAGGTAATATGTACATGTGGGTAGAGTTAAAGTGACTATGCATAAATAATTAACAGAGTAGCAGCAGCGTAAAAAGGATGGGGTGGGGGGGCAGTGCAAATAGTCCGGGTAGCCATGATTAGCTGTTCAGGAGTCTTATGGCTTGGGGGTAGAAGCTGTTGAGAAGTCTTTTGGACCTAGACTTGGCACTCCGGTACCGCTTGCCGTGCGGTAGCAGAGAGAACAGTCTATGACTAGGGTGGCTGGAGTCTTTGACAATTTTGAGGACCTTCCTCTGACACCGCCTGGTATAGAGGTCCTGGATGGCAGGAAGCTTGGCCCCAGTGATGTACTGGGCTGTACGCACTACCCTCTGTAGTGCCTTGCAGTCGGAGGCCAAGCAGTTGCCATACCAGGCGGTGATGCAACCAGTCGGGATGCTCTCGATGGTGCAGCTGTAGAATTTTTTGAGGATCTGAGGACCCATGCCAAATCTTTTCAGTCTCCTGAGGGGGAATAGGCTTTGTCGTGCCCTCTTCACGACTGTCTTGGTGTGTTTGGACCATGATAGTTCGTTGGTGATGTGGACACCAAGGAACTTGAAGTTCTCAACCTGTTCCACTACAGCCCCGTCGATGAGAATGGGGGCGTGCTCAGTCCTCTTTTTTTTCCTGTAGTCCACAATCATCTCCTTGTCTTGGTCACGTTGAGGGAGAGGTTGTTGTCCTGGCACCACACGGCCAGGTCTCTGACCTCCTCCCTATAGGCTGTCTCATCGTTGTCTGTGATCAGGCCTACCACTGTTGTGTCGTCGGCAAACTTAATGATGGTGTTGGAGTCGTGCCTGGCCATGCAGTCATGGGTGAACAGAGAGTACAGGAGGGGACTGAGCACGCACCCCTGAGGGGCCCCCGTGTTGAGGATCAGTGTGGCAGATGTGTTGTTACCTACCCTCACCACCTGGGGGCGGCCCGTCAGGAAGTCCAGGATCCAGTTGCAGAGGGAGGTGTTTAGTCCCAGGATCCTTAGCTTAGTGATGAGCTTAGAGGGCACTATGGTGTTGAATGCTGAGCTGTAGTCAATGAATAGCATTCTCACGTAGGTGTTCCTCTTGTCTAGGTGGGAAAGGGCAGTGTGGAGTGCAATAGAGATTGCATCATCTGTGGATCTGTTGGGGCGGTATGCAAATTGGAGTGGGTCTAGGGTTTATGGGATAATGCTGTTGATGTGAGCCATGACCAGCCTTTCAAAGCACTTCATGGCTACAGACGTCAGTGCTACGGGTCGGTAGTCATTTAGGCAGGTTATCTTAGAGTCCTTGGGCACGGGGACTATGGTGGTCTGCTTGAAACATGTTGGTATTACAGACTCAGTCAGGGACATGTTGAAAATGTCAGTTAAGACACTTGCCAGTTGGTCAGCACATGCTCGGAGTACACGTCCTGGTAATCCGTCTGGCCCTGCGGCCTTGTGAATTTTGACCTGCTTAAAAGTCTTACTCACATCGGCTACGGAGAGCGTGATCACATAGTCATCCGGAACAGCTGGTGCTCTCATGCATGCTTCAGTGTTGCTTGCCTCGAAGCGAGCATAGAAGTGGTTTAGCTCGTCTGGTAGGCTTGTGTCACTGGGCAGCTCGCGGCTGTGCTTCCCTTTGTAGTCTGTAATAGTTTTCAAGCCCTGCCACATCCGACGAGCTTCAGAGCCAGTGTAGTACGATTCAATCTTAGTCCTGTATTGACTCTTTGCCTGTGTGATGGTTCGTCGGAGGTCATAGCGGGATTTCTTATAAGCGTCCGGGTTAGAGTCCCGCTCCTTGAAAGCGGCAGCTCTACCCTTTAGCTCAGTGCGGATGTTTCCTGTAATCCTCTGTAGGTGATGGCTTTGTTATGGAAGGTTTGGGAATCGCTTCCTTTTAGGTGGTTGTAGAATTTAACGGCTCTTTTCTGGATTTTGATCATTAGCGAATATCAGCCTAATTCTGCTCTGCATGCATTATTTGGTGTTTTACGTTGTACACTGAGGATATTTTTGATTAATTCTGCATGCAAAGTCTCAATTTGGTGTTTGTCCCATTTTGTGAATTCTTGGTTGGTGAGCGGACCTCAGACCTCACAACCATAAAGGGCAATGGGTTCTATAAATGATTCAAGTATTTTTAGCCAGATCCTAATTGGTATGTCAGATTCTATGTTCCTTTTGAAGGCATAGAAGGCTCTTCTTGATCATTCACAGCTTTGTGGAAGTTACCTGTGGCGCTGATGTTTAGGCTGAGGTATGTATAGGTTTTTGTGTGCTCTAGGGCAACTGTGTCTAGATGGAATTTGTATTTGTGGTCCTGGCAACTGGACCTTTTTTGGAACACCATTATTTGTGTCTTACTGAGGTCTTTCTTTGTCTCTCTCTCTCTCTCTCTCTCTCTCTCTCTGTCTCTGTCTCTGTCTGTCTCTGTCTCTCTCTGTCTCTCTCTCTGTCTCTCTCTCTCTCTCTCTCTGTCTCTCTATCTGTCTCTCTCTCTCTCTGTCTCTCTCTGTCTGTCTCTGTCTCTCTGTCTCTCTGTCTGTCTCTGTCTCTGTCTCTCTCTGTCTCTGTCTCTCTGTCTCTCTGTCTCTCTCTCTCTCTCTCTCTCTCTGTCTCTCTGTCTCTCTCTCTCTCTCTCTCTCTCTCTCTCTCTCTCTCTGTCTCTGTGTCTGTCTCTCTGTCTGTCTCTGTCTCTGTTTCTCTGTCTCTCTCTGTCTCTCTGTCTGTCTCTGTCTCTCTCTCTCTTCCCCAGAAGAGTAGAAGAGAATAGAATAAAACTGTCCAGTTGGTTCATATGTTTGATACCTACGCCGGCTAATCTGCTCCCACCTGTCCAGTTGGTTCATATGTTTGATACCTACGCCGGCTAATCTGCTCCCACCTGTCCAGCTGGTTCATATGTTTGATACCTACGCCGGCTAATCTGCTCCCACCTGTCCAGCTGGTTCATATGTTTGATACCTACGCCGGCTAATCTGCTCCCACCTGTCCAGCTGGTTCATATGTTTGATACCTACGCCGGCTAATCTGCTCCCACCTGTCCAGTTGGTTCATATGTTTGATACCTACGCCGGCTAATCTGCTCCCCTCTGTCCAGTTGGTTCATATGTTTGATACCTACGCCGGCTAATCTGCTCCCCTCTGTCCAGTTGGTTCATATGATCAGTGCAAGGGAAGGAGAGGAGACAAGGAGGATAAGAGGAAGCCATCTTTAGACTATGGAGATGCATCCAGCCTCTGACTGTCCTCCGTGCGAGTCTTGGCACGTAGTGAGGATAAGGACCCCTTCATAAAGAACATACCTGTCTGGTTAATTAGTGAGGATAAGTACCCCTTCATAAAGAACATACCTGTCTGGTTAATTAGTGAGGATAAGTACCCCTTCATAAAGAACATACCTGTCTGGTTAATTAGTGAGGATAAGTACCCCTTCATAAAGAACATACCTGTCTGGTTAATTAGTGAGGATACGGACCCCTTCATAAAGAACATACCTGTCTGGTTAATTAGTGAGGATAAGGACCCCTTCATAAAGAACATACCTGTCTGGTTAATTAGTGAGGATAAGTACCCCTTCATAAAGAACATACCTGTCTGGTTAATTAGTGAGGATAAGTACCCCTTCATAAAGAACATACCTGTCTGGTTAATTAGTGAGGATAAGTACCCCTTCATAAAGAACATACCTGTCTGGTTAATTAGTGAGGATAAGTACCCTTCATAAAGAACATACCTGTCTGGGTAATTAGTGAGGATAAGTACCCCTTCATAAAGAACATACCTGTCTGGTTAATTAGTGAGGATAAGTACCCCTTCATAAAGAACATACCTGTCTGGTTAATTAGTGAGGATAAGTACCCCTTCATAAATAACATACCTGTCTGGTTAATTAGTGAGGATAAGGACCCCTTCATAAAGAACATACCTGTCTGGTTAATTAGGGAGGATAAGTAACCCCTTCATAAAGAACATACCTGTCTGGTTAATTAGTGAGGATAAGTACCCCTCATAAAGAACATACCTGTCTGGTTAATTAGTGAGGATAAGTACCCCCTTCATAAAGAAATACCTTGTCTGGTTAATTAGTGAGGATAAGGCTACCCCTTCATAAAGAACATAACCTGTCTGGTCATTAGTGCGGATAAGTACCCCCTTCATTAAATAACATACCTGTCTGGTTAATTAGTGAGGGATAAGTACACCCTTCATAAAGAACATACCTGTCTGGTTAATTAGTGAGGATAAGTACCCCACAAACCCCTTGAGCTTGAGGGGGGAGAGGGGGTAGACGGTTTTTAAGATGGTCAGAAAGGGTATATACAAAGCAGGATCAAGGGGATGCAGCAAATGCCAATATTTTTAAAATTGTAATTTTTTTTAAAGAAAATTGAAATTTGGGACCAATTTCTAAAAAAAAAAATTTTTTTGGTTGTTTATCGAAGGGGAAAAAATTTTTAAA
>LR778260.1:7872434-7921934 GCA_902810595.1 Coregonus sp. 'balchen'
GCATCCGTGGAGGTAACCAACCTTTTTGATTACCAGAGGACCGTTATTAGCATGTTTTAACCACTCCTTTGTAAATGGTAGATTATCAGACACTCAAGAAGGAAGGTCTGATTTAATTATTACTGAAACAGGATAAAAGTGGAAAAAATAAAGATCCAGTCCATTTAAACAATTGGAGGCCCCTTACACTTCAGGTTGTGATGAAAAAAATTCTAGCAAATGCATAGCACAAGAATTAAAAAGGTTTTGTCGGATATTATTATCCTAATCAGACAGGTTTTTTACAGGACGATACTTTGGGGAGATAATATAAGACAAGTACTGGAAAAAAATAGAACACTATGAAAAATCTGGGAAACCAGGCCTGGTATTCATAGCTGACTTTGAAAAGGCTTTTATAAAGTACACTGGAATCTCAATATAAAGGGGTTAAAGTTAAGATAATACCCTAGGGGGTTAAAAAGTAAATAATGGCTACTTCTGAAAAGAAATTAAACTGTCAAGAAGAGTAAAACAAGGGTTTGTCCACTATCAGCATATCTTTTTTATTATGGCCATTGAAATGTGAGCTATTAAAATCAGATCCAACTACAATATTGAATCAAATCAAATCAAATCAATTTTATTTGTCACATGCACAAAACACAGGGAAAGACCTTACCGTGCTTACTTACAAGCCCTTAAACCCAACAATGAAGTTTTAAGAAAATAGAGTTAAGAAAATATTTACTAAATAAACTAAAGTAAAAAGTTTTTTTTTTTAAAATAAAATAACAATAATGAGGCTAATACAGGGGGTACCGGGGGCGAGTCAATGTGCGGAGGTACTGTACAGGTTAGTTAAGGTAATTTTGTACATGTAGGTGGGGGTTTAAAGTGAGTACGCATAGATAATAAAGGATGAGTAGCAGCAGTGTAAAAACAAGGGGGGGGGGGAAATAAATGCAAATAGCCCGGGTGGCCTTTTTATTAATTGTTTAGCACCCTTTATGGCTTTAGGGTAAAAGCTGTTAAGGAGCCTTTTGACCTAGACTTGGCGCTCCTGTACCGCTTGCCGTCGGTAGCAGAGAGAACAGTCTAGACTAGGGTGAATGGCGTCTTTTACAGTTTTTGGGCCCTTTCTCTGACCCCCGCCTGGTATAGAGGTCCTGGATGGCAGGAAGCTCGGCCCCAGTGATGTTTCTGGGCTGTACGCACTACCCCCTGTAGCACCTTATGGTCGGATGCCGAGCAGTTCCCCTACATTGCGGTGATGAAACCGGTCAGGATGCTTCGATGGTTCAGCTTTTTTTGAAAACCTTTTGAGGATATGGGGACCCATGCCAAATCTCCTGAGGGTGAAAAAAGATGTGTCCCCTTTCAGACTTTTTTTTTTAAAAAATTTTTTTTTTGGGGGTAGAACTTTTTACATTTGTATACGGCCCCCCTGGGAATCGAACCCAAACCCTGGCGTTGCAAGCCCATGCTCTCCCAAACTGGCTACAGGGGGCCAATTGATGGTTCGGGTTTAGCGTTTCTCTAGTGGAAGGTCACACTGGATTGGGTGTCAGTCTGGGTGATTTTTGGGGGCACCTTCCTCAACCATTCTGATCAGTTTTAAAATATTGAAAAATTTTGAAAACTTCCATCATGTAATTGAGAAAATGAATTGTTGATCATTTCCCAACCCCCATAATTTTTTTTTCCCCATATATATATAATTACACGGGGGGGGAAAAAAAAGTATTGTCAGCCCCAATTGTGCAAAGTTCTCCCACTTAAAAAGATGAGAGAGGCCTGTAATTTTCAACATAGGTACACGTCAACTATGACAGACAAATTGAGATTTTTTTTTCTCCAGAAAATCACATTGTAGGATTTTTTAATGAATTATTTGCAAATTATGGTGGAAAGTAAGTATTTGGTCACCTACAAACAAAGCAAGATTTTCTGGCTCTCACAGACCGGTAACTTCTTCTTTAAGAGGCTCATCTGTCCTCCACTTGTTACCTGTATTAATGGCACCTGTTTGAAACTTGTTATGAGTATAAAAAGACAACCTGTCCACAACCTCAAACAGTCACAACTCCAAACTCCACTATGGGCAAGACCAAAGAGCTGTCAAAGGACACCAGAAACAAAATTGTAGACCTTGCACCAGCTGGGAAGACTGATCTGCAATAGGTAAGCAGCTTGGTTTGAAGAAATCAACGGTGGGAGCAATTATTAGGAAATGGAAAGACATACAAGAACCACTGATAATCTCCCTCGATCTGGGGCTCCACGCAAGATCTCACCCCGTGGGGTCAAAATGATCACAAGAACGGTGAGCAAAAATCCCAGAACCACACGGGGGGACCTAGTGAATGGCCTGCAGAGAGCTGGGACCAAAGTAACAAAGCCTACCATCAGTAACACACTACGCCGCCAGGGTACTCAAATTCCTGCAGTGCCAGACGTGTCCCCCTGCTTAAGCCAGTACATTGTCCAGGCCCGTCTGAAGTTGCTAGAGTGCATTTGGATGATCCAGAAGAGGATGGGAGAATGTCATATGGTCAGATGAAACCAAAATAGAACTTTTGGAAAAACTCAAACTCGTCGTGTTTGGAGGACAAAGATGCTGAGTTGCATCCAAAGAACACCATACCTACTGTGAAGCATGGGGGGTGGAAACATCATTCTTTGGGGCTGTTTTTCTGCAAAGGGACCAGGACGACTGATCCGTGTAAAGGAAAGAAATGAATGGGGCCATGTATCGTGAGATTTTGAGTGAAAACCTCCTTCCATCAGCAAGGGCATTGAAGATGAAACGTGGCTGGGTCTTTCAGCATGACAATGATCCCAAACACACCGCCCGGGCAACGAAGGAGTGGCTTCGTAAGAAGCATTTCAAGGTCCTGGAGTGGCCTAGCCAGTCTCCAGATCTCAACCCCATAGAAAATCTTTGGAGGGAGTTGAAATCCATGTTGCCCAGCGACAGTCCCAAAAACATCACTGCTCTAGAGGAGATCTGCATGGAGGAATGGGCCCAAAATACCAGCAACAGTGTGTGAAAACCTTGTGAAGACTTACAGAAAACGTTTGACCTGTGTCATTGTCAACAAAGGGCATATAACAAAGTATTGAGAAACCTTTGTTATTGACCAAATACTTATTTTCCACCATAATTTGCAAATAAATTCATTAAAAATGATACAATGTGATTTTCTGGATTGTAATTGCAAACAAATGTTTCTGTACCAAATATTAAGTTCTGCTTTTCTGATGTATCAAATACTTATGTCATGCAATAAAATGCAAATTAATGACTTAAAAATCATACAATGTGATTTTATGGATTTTTTTTTTTTTGAGTCCGTCTCTCACAGTTGAAGTGTACCTATGATAAAAATTACAGACCTCTACATGCTTTGTAAGTAGGAAAACCTGCAAAATTGGCAGTGTTTCAAATACTTGTTCTCCCCACTGTATAGACAGGTGTGTGCCTTTCCAAATCATGTCCAATCAATTGAATTTACCACAGGTAGACTCCAATCAATTTGTAGAAACATCTCAAGGATGATCAGTGGAAACAGGATGCACCTGAGCTACATTTTGAGTCTCATAGCAAAGGGTCTGAATACTTATGTATATAAGTATTTCTGTTTTTTTATTCTTAATACATTTGCTAAAATTTCTAAAAACCTGTTTTCGCTTTGTCATTATAGGGAATTGTCTGTAGATTGCTAAATATTTTTGATTTATTTAATACATTTTAGAATAAGGCTGTAACGTAACAAAATGTGGAAAAAGTAAAGGGGTCTGAATACTTTCCGAAGGCACTGTAGGTTCAGAACTTTTGTTAAACTTAAAAATATATGGCAAATAGAAATCAAATTGGATGGTCTTCAGAGATAGATGGGATGGGTTGATGGTAGCTGAAGAATGGGATTAAAAACAAACAAAAGAGAACTATTGTAAAATAGATTGTGTCCATAAAATGTATATAGTATGTATAAGCTGGAAGTAGAAGCGGTGCAGAGTAGCTCAATTGGTAGAGCACGGCGCTTGTAACTCCAGGGTAGTGGGTTCGATCCCCGGGACCACCCATACGTAAAAATGTATGCGCACATGACTGTAAGTTGCTTTGGATAAAAGCGTCTGCTCAATGGCATATTAAGTGTTGTTGTCCATTAGTTTACTCCAATTAGAGGAGGGGTTAGCGTTAATCCATGGTACAGGTTATATATACAGTTAAAGTTGGAAGTTTACATACACCTTAGCCGAATACATTTAAACTCAGTTTTTCACAATTCCTGACATTTAATCCTAGTAAAAATTCCCTGTTTTAGGTCAGTTAGGATCACCACTTTATTTTAAGAATGTGAAATGTCAGAATAATTGTAGAGATAATTATTTATTTCAGCTTTTATTTTCTTTCATCACATTCCCAGTGGGTCAGAAGTTTACATACGCTCAATTAGTATTTGGTAGCATTGCCTTTAAATTGTTTAACATGGGTCAAACGTTTCGGGTAGCCTTCCACAAGCTTCCCACAATAAGTTGGGTGAATATTGGCCCATTTCTCCTGACAGAGCTGGTGTAACTGAGTCAGGTTTGTAGGCCTCCTTGCTCGCACACGCTTTTTCAGTTCTGCCCACACATTTTCTATAGGATAGAGGTCAGGGCTTTGTGATGGCCACTCCAATACCTTGACTTTGTTGTCCTTAAGCCATTTTGCCACAACTTTGGAAGTATGCTTGGGGTCATTGTCCATTTGGAAGACCCATTTGCGACCAAGCATTAACTTCCTGACTGATGTTCTTCGGCTTGCAAGCATCCCCCTTTTTCCTCCAAACATAACGATGGTCATTATGGCCAAACAGTTCTATTTTTGTTTCATCAGACCAGAGGACATTTCTCCAAAAAGTACGATCTTTGTCCCCATGTGCAGTTGCAAACCGTAGTCTGGCTTTTTCATGGCGGTTTTGGAGCAGTGGCTTCTTCCTTGCTGAGCGGCCTTTCAGGTTATGTCGATATAGGACTCTTTTTACTGTGGATATAGATACTTTTGTACCTGTTTCCTCCAGCATCTTCACAAGGTCCTTTGCTGTTGTTCTGGGATTTATTTGCACTTTTCGCACCAAAGTACGTTAATCTCTAGGAGACAGAACATGTCTCCTTCCTGAGCGGTATGACGGCTACGTGGTCCCATGGTGTTTATACTTGCGTACTATTGTTTGTACAGATGAACGTGGTACCTTCAGGCGTTTGGAAATTGCTCCCAAGGATGAACCAGACTTGTGGAGGTCCCCCCCAAAAATTCTGAGCTCTTGGCTCATTTCTTTTGATTTTCCCATGATGTCAAGCAAAGAGGCACTGAGTTTGAAAGTAGGCCTTGAAATACATCCACAGGTACACCTCCAATTGACTCAAACAATGTAAATTAGCCTATCATGAGCTTATAAAGCCATGATATCATTTTCTGGAATTTTCCAAGCTGTTTAAAGGCACAGTCAACTTAGTGTACAGTGAGGGAAAAAAGTATTTGATCCCCAGCTGATTTTGTACGTTTGCCCACTGACAAAAGACATGATCAGTCTATCATTTTAATGGTAGGTTTATTTGAACAGTGAGACAGAATAACAACAACAAAAAATCCAGAAAAATGCATGTCAAAAATGTTATATATTGATTTGCATTTTAATGAGGGAAATACGTATTTGACCCCTCTGCAAAACATGACTTGGCAAAACCCTTGTTGGCAATCACAGAGGTCAGACGTTTCTTGTAGTTGGCCACCAGGTTTGCACACATCTCAGGAGGAATTTTGTCCCACTCCTCTTTGCAGATCTTCTCCAAGTCATTAAGGTTTCGAGGCTGACGTTTGGCAACTCGAACCTTCAGCTCCCTCCACAGATTTTCTATGGGATTAAGGTCTGGAGACTGGCTAGGCCACTCCAGGACCTTAATGTGCTTCTTCTTGAGCCACTCCTTTGTTGCCTTGGCCGTGTGTTTTGGGTCATTGTCATGCTGGAATACCCATCCACGACCCATTTTCAATGCCCTGGCTGAGGGAAGGAGGTTCTCACCCAAGATTTGACGGTACATGGCCCTGTCCATCGTCCCTTTGTTGTGGTGAAGTTGTCCTGTCCCCTTAGCAGAAAAACACCCCCAAAGCATAATGTTTCCACCTCCATGTTTGACGGTGGGATGGTGTTCTTGGGGTCATAGGCAGCATTCCTCCTCCTCCAAACACGGCGAGTTGAGTTGATGCCAAAGAGCTCCATTTTGGTCTCATCTGACCACAACACTTTCACCCAGTTCTCCTCTGAATCATTCAGATGTTCATTGGCAAACGTCAGACGGCCCTGTATATGTGCTTTCTTGAGCAGGGGGACCTTGCGGGCGCTGCAGGATTTCAGTCCTTCACGGCGTAGTGTGTTACCAATTGTTTTCTTGGTGACTATGGTCCCAGCTGCCTTGAGATCATTGACAAGATCCTCCCGTGTAGTTCTGGGCTGATTCCTCACCGTTCTCATGATCATTGCAACTCCACGAGGTGAGATCTTGCATGGAGCCCCAGGCCGAGGGAGAATGACAGTTATTTTGTGTTTCTTCCATTTGCGAATAATCGCACCAACTGTTGTCACCTTCTCACCAAGCTGCTTGGCGATGGTCTTGTAGACCATTCCAGTCTTGTGTAGGTCTACAATCTTGTCCCTGACATCCTTGGAGAGCTCTTTGGTCTTGGCCACAGTGGAGAGTTTGGAATCTGATTGATTGATTGCTTCTGTGGAGAGGTGTCTTTTATACAGGTAACAAACTGAGATTAGGAGCACTCCCTTTAAGAGTGTGCTCCTAATCTCAGCTCGTTACCTGCATAAAAAGACACCTGGGAGCCAGAAATCTTTCTGATTGAGAGGGGGTCAAATACTTATTTCCCTCATTAAAATGCAAATCAATTTATAACATTTTTGACATGCGTTTTTCTGGATTTTTTTGTTGTTATTCTGTCTCTCACTGTTCAAATAAACCTACCATTAAAATTATAGACTGATCATTTCTTTGTCAGTGGGCAAACGTACAAAATCAGCAGGGGATCAAATACTTTTTTCCCTCACTGTATGTAAACTTCTGACCCACTGGAATTGTGATACAGTGAATTATAAGTGAAATAATCTGTCTGTAAACAATTGTTGGAAAAATTACTTGTGTCATGCACAAAGTAGATGTCCTCACCGACTTGCCAAAACTATAGTTTGTTAACAAGAAATTTGTGGAGTGGTTGAAAAATGAGTTTTAATGACTCGACTTCAACTGTATATACATAATACCCATGGTATACAAGGATGTTCCCTGATTCTACTCAAATGAGACAGCACTGAATATTATGTTGCTATATCTCTCTGTCCTCAGTTTCTCTCTAGGGACTGGAACTGGAGAATATTTTCATAACATGCTCCCACAAAATGACCTCCCTATCCAGAGTAGCCTACTCTCCATTCTCACAGCTAATCCTTTCACCCTCTTCCATGGATGTTAGCTAGCTACCTAGCTACAAATGCATTTAGAGTTAACTAGCTAATATGAAGTTGAAGTTAGCAAGTTGGTGATATTGAATTCACTTAGCTAACTACAGTATGTAAAATAACCAAACAAGCGAACATTACGTTAGCAGCTCATTTCAGTTAGCCTGCACATTAAGTTTCTGTAGCAAGCTAGCTAGCTAATAATACATTGATCATTTAAAATGACATTTACTTACAGGATTGGTTCTCCCACTGCCTCCATTTTCTGGGTCCTTAGAAAAACTAAATAATGGGCAATCTTCTCAAAGTTTCCGGTGGCAGCAAATTGGAGGACTTCCAAAAGACTGACTTAGGTCTTCCAACATGGTGCCAGGTACGGTTGCTAGGTGATTTGTGACGCACTGGAGCAGAGGACCTCGAGGGTGGAGTGATGTAAACTAGTGTTTTTTTGTATAGTTACTGGGTAATATTTTTTACTCTATAGTAGGTTGTATATGGGTATAGTTTGACGCCCCTGTAGTAGGTGGTATGGGGGGTATCTTACCCTATAGTAGGTGGATAGGGGATAGTTATTACCTGAGTAGGTGGTGGATATGGGTGTATAGTTCCTGTAAGTAGGTGGGGTATAGTGAGGTATAGGGTTGACGTGTATTCAGAAGATGTGTTCGTATTGGGTATGAGGTTAGTAGCCTGTAGGTAGGTGGGTGTAGGGTAAAGTGGGGGTATAGGTTAAGGTACCGTGTTAGGTGGTAAGGGGGGTGAACATAGTTTTTTTACACTGTAGTAGGGGGTGGTATAAGGGGGTATAGTTTACCTGTAGTAGGGGGGGTAGTGGGGTAAGTTTTACCGTTATTAGGTTGTATAGGGGGGTATGGAATTATACCCTGTAGTAGGGGGTATAGTGGGGTGATAGTGGTACCGGTGGTGGTAGGTTGTGTATAGGGTGGAGGGTATAGGTTAGCCATGAGTAGGGGTATAGGGTTCATAGGGTGGTACCTGTAAGTAGTGGTAAGGGGTTAACCGGGGTAAGTAGGTGGGGTATAGGGGGTGGGAGTGAAAAAAATATTCAAAACCCCCTGTAGTATGGGGTAGTAGGGGTATAGTTACCTGTAGTAGGTTGGTATAGGGGGGTATAGTTCCCCTGTAGTAGGTGGTATAGGGGGTATAGTTACCTGTGTAGGTGGTATTAGGGGTATAGTTGGTACCATTATTAGGTGTTGGTGTAGGGGAGGTGGTAGTATAGTTACGCTGGGGGGTTGGTAGTGAAGGTGGGTGGTATAGGGGTGTGTAAAATCGGAAAGTTACCTGTAGGGAGGTGTGTACGGGGGGGTATGAATAATCCCTATCGTATTGGGGTGTAATAGGGTGGGTATGGAAAGGGGAATAAAAAATAGCCGTGTAGTAGGGTTGGTATACGGGTGGAGTGAGGTATTCCCGTATAAAAGTAGGGTAAGTAGGGTGGGGAAAGGTTTGAGTGGGGTAGTAGGTTGACCTGTGAATAGGGTGTGGTATAGGGTTAACAATCGTTACCTGGAGCAGTGTGAAGGTAATAGGTTATAGTCCCGGTCTCGTATGTGGTGTCGTAGGGTATAGTTACCTGTAGTATTGAAAAAAATAGTGGGGTACGAGTTTTACCCTGTATGGGGTATGTGGTCATATTGTATAGTTACCTGTATAATGGTGGTAGTGGGAGGGGGGTATATGGATTGGGAAAGGGCCTTGTAAGTAGAGTGGTGATAGGGGGATCAATATTGCGCTAGTAGTGTATGGAATAAAGGGGTGAGAAGGGGGTGAATAAAGGGGTGTAACATAGGGTTAACCTATAGTAGTGTGGGTATAAAAGGGGTATAGTTACCTGTAGTAGGGGGTATAGGGGTATAGTTACCTGTAGTAGGTGTATAGGGGGTATAGTTACCTATAGTAGGTGGTATAGGGGGTATAGTTTACACCATAAGTAGGTGGAATAGGGGGTATAGTTTACCTGTATGTGGTATATGGTGGTATAGTTCCTGTATTATGTGTACGGGGTATGTTTCCCTATAGTAGTGGGTATAGGGTATAGTTGCCTTAGTAGTTGGTAATATGGGTATAGTTCCCTGTAGCAGGTGGTATAGGGGTTAGATGTTACCTGTAAGTAGGTGGTATAGGTGTATAGTTTACCTGTATTAGTGGTATAGGGTACGTTACCTGTAGTAGGTGGGTATAGGGGTAAATAGTTTACCTCTATAGTAAGGGGGGTATAGTGGGTATAGTTTACCTGTGTAGGGGTATAGGGGTATAGTTACCTGTAGTAGGTGGTATAGGGGGTATAGTTACCTGTAGTAGGTGGTATAGGGGTATAGTTACCTGTAGTAGGTGGTATAGGGGTATAGTTACCTGTAGTAGGGGGTATAGGGGTATAGTTACCTGTAGTAGGGGGTATAGGGGTTTATTACCCTGTGTGGTGGTATAGTGGGTAGTTTACCTATATAGGTGGTATAGGGGTTATAGTTTCCTGTAGTAGTTGGTATAGGGGGGTATAGTTACTGTATAGGGGGGTATAGTTTCCTGTATGTAGGTGGGTCATAGGGGGTATAGTTACCGGCGTTGTTATAGGGTGGGATATATTGGTTACGTTACCTCTAGTGGAAATGTCTAGGGATAGGATTCCCGTGTTAATGAGGGGTAGGACAAAGACACGTGATACCTAGTACGGTAATGAATAAAAGGGTGATACGGGAGAAGTGAGGGTGTGTGCGGAGGGTGAGGTGACCAAGGATGTAGTAGACTTGATATGCGAAAAAAAAGAGGGGAGGGGCAATAATTACGGAACCTGTAGTAGTGGGAAGAAATGGGACAATGAAAGGGGGGGGGTATAGTTTGGCCCGTGCTAGAGTTGGTGCACAAGGGGTATAACATTACCTGTAGTAGGTTTAAAAAAATAAGGGGGTAAATCTTACCTGTGGCGATAGGGGTATAGGGGTATAGTTTACTATATTAGTGGTATAGGGGACGTTAATAGTTACCGTAGTAGGTGGTATAGGGGGTAATAGTTACCTGTAGTATGTGGTATATCGGGGGGATATTTACCTGTAGTAGGTGGTATAGGGGGTATAGTTTTACCTGTAGTAGGTGTATAGGGGTATAGTTACTGTGGGTGGGTAGGATGGTACAGTGAAAGGGGTGGTATAGTTACCAGTAGCTGGTAGCGTGGTATAGGGGGTATAAGTTACGCAATGTAGTAAGTTTAATAGACGGGATACATAGCCGTACCGGGTACAATAAAAAACGAATTAATAATAAAACGGCTCGGGTTACCGAGGTGCGTTAGCATGTAGTCGGCGCACTTTGGTGGGCTCAGAGTGGGTATAGTTACCTGTAGTAAGGTGGTATAAGCGGTACGATTTACCCTTTCGTGGTGGTATAGGGGGTTATAGTTACCTAGGTAGGTGGTATCGGGGGTATAGCTTACATATAGTAGGTGCGTATAGGGGGTCAAGTACCTATAGAGTGTGATAAAAGGGGGTTAGTTTTACACGTGTATAGGTGGTATAGGGTATAAGTTCCACCTGTAGTAGGTGGTCCTAGGGTATTAATAGTTACCTGTGTAGTGGTCTATTATGGGTATAGTTACCTGTATATAGTTGGTATAGGGGGTATAGTTACCTGTGTATTACGAGTGGTATGGGGTATAGTTACCTGTAGTAGGTCTGTAGAAGGGGTATGTTCCTGTAGTAGTGAGTATAGGGGGTTGTTACCTGCTCGGTGGTAAGGGGTCTATTCCCTGTAGTAGGTGGTATAGTGGGTATAGTTACCTGTGGTGTTGGTAAGGGGTATAGTTCCTGTAGTAGGGGGGTAGAGGTGACCTGGTATAGTGGTATAGGGGGGTATAGTTTACCTATAGTATGTGTATATGGGTATAGTTACCTTTGTAGGTGGGTTATAGGGGGTATAGTTACCTATAGTAGGTGGGATATGGGTATAGTTCCCTTAGTAGGTGGTATAGGGGTATAGTTACGTTATTAGGTGGTATAGGGGTATAGTTCCTTTAGGGTCGGTATAGGGGTATAGTTACCTGTAGTAGGTGGTATAGGGGTTCGTTCCCTGTGGTAGGGTGTGTATAAGTGGGTATATTTACCTGTAGTAGGGGGTAGAGGGGAATAGTTTACCTGTAGAGTTGGGATAAGGGTATAGTTACCTGTAGTAGGTGGTATAGGGGTATAGTTTCCCTGTGTAGGTGGTATAGGGGTATATTTCCTTTAAGTAGATTGTATAGGGTATAGTTTACCACTCTGTGGTAGGTGGTATAGGTGGTATAGTTACCTGTATAGGGGTAATTAGGGTATATAGTTACCTGTAGTATGGGTTAATAGGGGGTATAGTTTACCTGTAGTAGTGTATAGGGGTATAGTTACCTGATGGTAGTGGTATAAGGGGGTATAGTACCTGTAAGTAGGTGGTAGGGTAGAATAGTTACCTGTAGTAGGTGGTATAGGGGGTATAGTTACCTGTAGTAGGTGGTATAGGGGGTATAGTTACCTGTAATAGGGGGTATAGTTACCTGTAGTAAGGTGTATAGGGGTATATTTTGTACCTGTATGAGGTGGTATAGGGTATATTACCCATAGTAAGGTGGTACGGGGTTAGTTCCCTATAGTAGGGGTATAAGGGGTATAGTTACCTATAGTAGGTGGGTATAGGGGTATAGTTACCTGTAGTAGGTGGTATAGGGGTATAGTTACCTATAGTAGGTGGTATAGGGGGTATAGTTACCTATAGTAGGTGGTATAGGGGTATAAGTTACCTATCATATGTGGTATATGGGTATATTCCTATAGTAGTGGTATAGGGGGTATAGTTTTACCATGTATTAGGTGTTAATAAGGGGTATAGTTGTACCTGTAGTAGGGGGTATGGGGGTAAGTTACCTTACTAGGGGTATAGTTACTCTGTCTAGGTGGCATAAGGGTATAGTTTACCTGTAGTAGGTGGTATCTGGGATATAGTTTTAACTGTAGTAGTTGTTACATATGGTATTAATTACCGTGTAGGTGGTATAGGGGGGATAGTTACCTGTGGGTAGGTGGTATAGGGGTATAGTTTACCTGTAGTAAGGTGGTAGCGGGTATAGTTACCTCATAGTAGGTGGTATAGGGGGTATAGTTACCTGTTCGGATTGGTATAGTTACCTATAGTATGTGGTATAGTGGGTATGTACCTTAGTAGGTGGTTAAGGGGGTATAGTTACCTGTAGTATGTGGTATGGGGGTATGTTTCCACCTAATAGTAGGTGGATAGGGGTATAGTTACCGTATAGTGGTATAGGGGGTATAGTTCCTGTATAAGGGTTAGTTTACCTATATTGGTGGTATGGGGGTATAGTTACGCCTTAGTAGGTGGTAAGGGGGTATAGTTTACTCTATAGTAGGTGTATAATGGTTTAGTTTTACCTTAGTATGTGGTATGGGGTTAAGTTTACCTGTAGTAGGTGTATAGGGGTATATTTACCTGTAGTAGGTGGTATAGTGGGTATAGTTACGTCTATAGTAGGGGGTATCGAGGGGTGTATAGTTTACCTGTAGTAGGTGGTATAGGGGTATAGTTACCTGTAAGTAGGTGGTAGGGGGTATATTACCTGTAAGTAGTGGATAGGGTTATAGTGTTACCTATGTAGGGGGTATAGGGGGTATGTTTACCTGTTAGGTGGTACAGTATAGGGGTGGATGATAGTTACCTGTAGTTATGTGACTATAGGGGAAGGGGAAGAGAAGGGGGGAGATGAAAAAGGTGAAGGTAATATTGGTAGACACTGGGGATTAGATGTTGTATCAGGTGGGGATAATAGTTTTAGCCTGTAGTGTAGGTGTGGTTTCATAGGGAAAGGTTAAGTAAAAGTTACAGCGGCTAGTAGTATGGTTGATACATGCGTTTTATGAGTTACCGGGGGTGTGTAGTAGGTGTGTTAGCAAGGGGGGTGGAGAGGTTAGCCGTGTAGTAGGTGAATGTGGTTATAGGGGGGTTACTGAAGGTGCGAAACCTGTAGTAGGTGGTATAGGGGTATAGTTACACAATAAGTGAGTAAAAAGAAACAGGGTGCTAACAAAGGGGTATAGGTTACCTGTACTAATACATGATGGGGGATAAAGGTAATTACGCTTAGGTAGGGGGTGATCGGAACTAACTGGTAGTAACTGTTACCGGGGTGTAATAGGAGGGTAAAATTAAAGGTGGAGTGATAGTTACCGTGTTAGTGGTGTGGGGTATAGGGGTATGGGAATTAACAACTGTATTAAAAACTCTTGGTTATAAGGCAAAGGATACATCGTTTACCTGATCAGTGATGTTTTAGTGAGAGGTGGGGTGGTATAGTGTTACCTGAATATGTAGTGTGGTGGGGTAGGATGGGGTAGAAGTTTTTAACCCTATGAGGTAGGAGGTCTAAGTGGGTGAGTAAATAGTAGTACCCGTATAGTAGGGATGGTATGGATTGGTTAAATAATAAATTTGGTGAATACACCTGGTATATTCAACGAATGGTAATAAGGTGTCAGACAAAGTTACCAATGTATGAGGGGATTGGGTGTGGGGTATGAGGTTACCTATAGTAATAGTGAATCTAAGGGTCTAGTTTGACCTTACATATAAGTGATGTCTGAGGGTATGATGTAAATCCTGTATCAAAGGTGGGGTAATAAAGAAAGAGGGGTAAATAAGATTAAAACCATATGGAGGTAAGAGAAGGAGAAAGAGTTTGGATATAGGGAGGGATATAGTTACCGTGATAGTAGGGGTGGTGGATATAAACTGGTGGTTATCGTTTGAGCCGGGTTAAGTATGGTCTATGGGGGTACATCGTGTGTAACCATGAATACTGAGTGTGGGTATAGGTGGTATCAGTTACCGGTACTATGCGGGGGGATATCGGGAATGGGTAAGGCAACCAATTACTGTCGTAGGATTGAGTAAAAGTTACACTAAAATAGTATGGGGTGATGGGGATATAGATGTACTGTATATGGTTTGGAAGTCAATCAGTCGGTATGGCGGGGTGAATACCAAAATATCAATTAGGTGGTAGTACAAAGGGGGGCTGGAGGTTCGCTGTGATGATGATGGTATCGGGGATATCATTTAGCAACAAATGTTAGGGAACGAGAGGTTGGGGTAAAAAATAAAGGGGAAGAAAAATAGAGGGGGTACTAAGTTATAGTGACCTGTTCGGTAGGAGTAGTGGTATAGTGGGGTAAAGATTTACTGTTGTAGATGAAAGGGGGTAATGGAAATAAATTAACCTAGTAGTAGGTGGTCTGAAGTGGTGATATAGTTACCTGTGGGTAGGATGATACATGTGGGTATAGTTAGCCGGGGCTGATGTAGTGAGTGGTAAGGGGTAGAGTTTAGCCGTGTAGTAAGGGGTGTTTAGTATGGTATAGGTTACCTGTTATAGTTGGGATATAAGGGGAGTATAGCTAAGCCTATAGTGAGGTGGTATATGGGGAGTTAGTGTTACCTGTAGCAGTTGAGGTGTGGTATGAGGGTTAGTTAGCGCTGGTAGAAGGTGGTATAGGGGGTTAATAAGTGTGAGGGCCGAGGCCTGGAGGGTAGGTGGTAATTGGGGTGATAGTTACCTAGTAATGGGGGGGAGTCGTAGATTACCTGTAGTGGGTGTTGGTATCGGAGTTTAAGTACCTGTAGTAGGGGGTATAGGGGGGTATAGTTACCTGTAGTTCAATGGTGGTATAAGTACCAATGTAGTTAAGGTTCTAGATGGTTATAGTTACGCTGTATTAGGTGGTATAGGGGGTGTGATAGGTTTTACCTGTAGTATTTGGGTAGGTAGGGGTTGGGTATAGTTTTACCATGTAGTAGGTTGTAAAGGTGGGGGGGGAGGGTATGGGGTATAGTTACCTGTACATGGCGTGTGGTAAGTACAGGGGGTATAGGTTACGCTAGTATGAGAAGATTGTATAGGTGGGTGTATAGTTACCTTTATTAGTGGTAGTGAGGGGGTATAGTTACAGTGAGTAAATAGGGTGGTATAGGGGGTAATAAGAGTTTAGGCTTTAATAGGGGGGGGTGAGTAGTTACCTGTAGTAGGGGTATAGGGGTATGGTTCTGCCTGTAGTAGAGGGGGTGATATGTGGTTATAGTTACCCATGTAGTAGATGGTATAGGGGTTACCTGTATAGGGGTATAGGGGGGTTCTGAGAAGTTTGCAAGCATGTAAGTAGGTGTGGGGTATAGTGGGGTATGGTGGTGGCAAGAGCCTGTTCGTAGGTGGGGTAGGGAAAATAGGGGTATAGTTACCTGTAGTAGTTGGGATAGGGGTATAGTTACGCTGGTAGTAGGGGTGGTTGAGTAAAAAGGGGGTATAGTTCCTGTACATATGGGGATGGGTTGGTATAGAGTTACCATGTAGTAGGGATGTGTATGAGGGGTTATAGTACCTGTAATAGGGGGTAGCAAGGGTTGTACCTGTAGTAGGGGGTATAGGGGGTTGATTTTGTGTCGCGTGGTACTTAGTGGTGAGTATAAGGTGGTGGGTCGGTAGTTACCTGAGTATTGAGGAAGGTATAGGCGTGGGTATAGTTCTTAAGTAGGTGTGGTATAGGGTGGTAATAGTTCCCTGTAGTATTGGGTATAGGGTGTTGTAGTTACCTGTAATTAAGGTAAGGTGGCATAGGGGTATAGGTTACCTGTAGTACTAGAAATGTATAGGGGGTATAGTTTACCTGTAGTAGGTGGTAACACAGGGGGTATAGGGGTTACTGTATAGGGGTATAAGTGTGGTATGAGTCACCTCTAGGTAAGGTTGGTAAAATAGGGTGTAATAGATTACCTGATAGTAGGGTGGTCTAGTGGTAAGGTTTTTCCCTGTAGTAATGGTAGTCATAGGGGGTATAGTTACATATAGTTAGGGGATAAATGAAAATAGTGGATATACTCGTTACCTGTAGTAGGTAGGTGACTCCGGGTGGGGGTATTAGGGATATAAACGGGACTGTGCTGGTCTGTGTGAGATCACCCAGGGTGTTATAGGTTACCTGAGGTATTATGTATTAGCAGGTGGTACATAGTATACCTGTAGTAGGAATGGTAAATAGGTGGGGTCTACAGTTTACCTGTCGTAGGTGGTATAGGGGTAATATTCACGGGGGGGGACGATGTAGTAGGTGGTCTAGAAGAGGGGGTACTAGTTTACCTACTACAAATAAGGGTGATGTTGTAACCTTAGTAGTGTGGTATAGAAGGGGGTATAGTTACACTGTAGTACGTGGTGGTATAAACAAGGGGGTATAACGTTACCTATAGTGAGGTGGTACATACAGGGGGTATAGTTCAGGCCTGTGCTTGGAGGTCTGTACGTAGGGTCGTAAGTTGGTTCAACTGTCTATAGGGAGGGAAGTGGTCTAAGGGGGGTATAGTTACCTGGGTACAGTCGGTGGTATAGGTATTGGTATGTTACCTGATAGTATGATGGTATAGTGGGGTATAGTTAACCAATGTAGATAGGTGGTATAGGGGTGTGATAGTTACCGGGGAGGAGAATGTAGAGTGATGGAAACTTAGTGAGTTATAGTATCCCTAGTCGGTAGGTGGTATAAAAAGGGATGGTATCGTTAATAACCTATCGTGCGGTGGTGGGTATAAGGGGGGTATAGTTACCCTGTGAGTATGGTGTGTGGATAGGTGTTTAGTCGTGTACCATTTGGTAGGTGGTATAGGGGTATGTTACTGTAGTAGGTGGTATGGGGTATAGTTAGAAACCTGTAGTAGGTAGGTAACATATTGGGTAGAAAGTTACCATAGTAGGGGTTTATAGATGGGTCATAGTTACCTGTAGTAGGGGTATTCTAGGGGTAGGTAGTTTAGCGCTGTAGTAGGGTGGTATAGGGGTTATTTCCTATATTAGGTGTTATCCGGGGTATAGTTACCTGAATGGGTTGGTATACAGAAAAGGGGTATAGTTACCTATAGAAGGGGTAATATTTTACCTGTAAGTAGTTGTTATAAAGGTGGGTAATAGTTACCTGTAGTAGGTGGTATAAAAGGGGTAATGTTACCCTATAGTAGGGGGTGTATACGGGTATATGATTACTGTAGTATTGGATAGGGTGTATGAGGTTAGACCTATAGTACAGGGGGGTAGGTGTACCTATAGTAGGTGTTGATAGGGGGTAAAAATAGTTTACTTGTAGTAGGTGGTATAGGGGGTATAGTTTTACCTGTAGAGGTGGTATCGGGGGTATAGTTAGCCTGTCGTAGGTGTACTAGGTGGTATAAAGTATACACTGTAGTAGGTGGTATAGGGGGTATATTACCTGTAGTAGGGGTATAGGGGTCTACAGTTACCATGTAGTAGGTGGTCAGGTATGAAATAGTATAAAGGTTACCTGTAGTAGGATTGTATAGTGTTATGAGTTTCCCTGTATAAGGTGGTATAGGGGGTAAGTTACCTGTAATAGTTGGATAAAGGGTATAATAGGTTATTACCTGTAGTAGGTGTGGATGCGAGGGGGGTATAGGTTACCTGTATGTAATGGGTGTAAATAAAGGTGGGTGTAATAGTAGGCACTGTGTAGGGGTTGGTATAAGGTGTAAGTTAACCTGTAGTAGGGGGTATAGTTCCCTGTAGTGTTGTATAAAGGGGTTGATAGTACCTGTATTAGGTGGTATAGGGTATAGTTACCGGTGTAGTAACGGTGTATAGAAGAAGGGGTATAGTTGAGGCCGTGTAGTAGGGGGGTGGATCATAGGATGGGTATAGTATACCTGGTATAGGAAGATATTAACTAAGTTTATAACCATTAGTTGGGGGGAGGTTGTATAGGGGTATAGTTACCTGTAGTAGGTTGTATAAAGAGGGGGGGGTATAGTCACACCTGTAAGTAGTGGTATCGGGGGTATAGTTACCTGTGTAGGTGTTATAGGGGTCTAGTTAACCTGCTGTAGAGGTGGTATATTGGTAAAAGTGAGTTACCTACACTGTGAGGTGGTATAGGGGTATAGTTTTTACCTGTGCGTAGGTGGTATAGAGGGTATAGTATACCTGTAGTAGGTTAGTATAAGGGGTAGTAGGTTTCGGCCTGTAGTGTGAGGGGAAATATAGGGGTATAGTTACCGGTATTGAGGTGGGTATAGGGGGTAGTAGTTAGCCATGTTGTATGGTGGTATAAAATGGGGTATGAGTTACCTATAGTAGGTGGTAAGGGTATAAGTACCTGTAGTAGGTTGTATAGGGGGTATAGTTACCTGTAGTAAGGGGTATGTTACCTATAGTAGAGTGGTCATAGGGTAATAGTTACCTGTAGTCGGTGGTATAGGTGTAATAGTACCGTAGTATGTTGGTATAGGGCGTATAGTTCCCTGAGTAGTTAGTTGTATATGTGGGGTCGAGATTACATACCTATTAGTTGGTGGTATACAGTTACCTATCTAGGGGGTAAGGGGGTATGGTTCCTGTAGTAGGTGATATAAGGGGGTATAGTTTTTGACTGTAATTAGTGTTGGTATAGGGTAATTAATTTAGCGCTGGTGGTGTGGTAGTGTAGAAAAAAAAAAGGGGTCGATAGAGGGGTGTGAGGTGAGTTTTTAACGCTGTGAGTGCAAGTAAAGGTTTGGTATAGGGGTAAGTTAGTTTACCTGTAGGTAGGGGTGGTAATAAAGAGGGGGTGTGAGGGGATTACCTAGGTAGTAGGTGGTATGAAGGGGGTATATTACCTGTAATTAGGTGGTGTGGGGGATAGGGGGTATATTTTACCGTGTAGTAGGTGGTATCGGGGGGGTATAGTTTACCGCCTGTGGAGGGGGTATAGGGTAGTAGTTACCTGTAGTAGGTGTATAGGGGTATAGTTACCTGTAGTAGGTGGTATAGGGGTATAGTTACCTGTAGTAGGTGGTATAGGGGGTATAGTTACCTGTAGTAGGTGGTATAGGGGGGTATAGTTTGACCTGTAGTAAGGGGGTATGTTTACGCTGTAGTAGGTGTTATAAGGGGTTAGTTACCTGTATGTATGTGATAGAGGGTGTATTAACATAATACCTGTAGTAGTGGTATAAGGGGGTATAAGTTTACCTGTAGAGGTGGTATCAGGGGTATAAGTTACCTGTAGGTGAAGTGGGTATAGAGGGGTATAAGTTACCTGATAGTATGTGGGTATAGGTGGTATAGGTATACCCTCTAGTTAGGGTATAGGGGACGGGGTAGTTAGCCTGTAGTGGAAAATAGTGGTATAGGGTTTGGGTATAGGTTAACCTATAACTATAGGATGTAAGAGGGGGTGGTAATAACGTGTAGTTATTTGATATATTGGTGTAATAGTTACCCCCCCTGTAGTAGGTGGTATAGGGGGTATAGTTACCAGTAGTAAGGTGGTGTATAAAGGGGTGGTATAGTTACCAATGTAGTAGGTGGGGTTAGTGGGTACTAAAGTTTACCTGTAGTGGTGAGGGGGTATGAGGGGGGTCTAGTTACCATGTAGAATAGGGGGGTAATAGGGGGGGTATCTTTAAACCTGAGTAAGGTGGTTAGGGTGGGCTGGGGTTGTTACCATAGTAGGTGGTATAGAGGGGTATAGTTTAGGGCCTATAGAAGGGGGTCTATGGGTATAAGTTACCTGGATATAGTATACTTGGTAGGTATTAGGTATATTACCAGTGGTGGAATTAGGGTTTTATGGGAGAGGAGGGGGAAGGGGAAGAAGGGGGGGAGAGGAGAAAGAAAGAAAGATGGGGAGAAAAAAGGGGCTGGGGGGGGGGGCACCACCCGGGTAGGTCGTCGGTTTAAGATCAGCGCCCCGATGCAGCGGTCGACGGCTCCCCCCTCAACCTACACTAAAAACCATTGTCCTTGTATAAGATATACTTCCTGGAAGCATGCATGTTGTCGGAGCAACGGTCAGCGAGGAACAGGGTCGACGGTTCGAAAAAGCAATGAACAACTTGAATGGAAAAGGAAGAGGGGGTATAGTTGACCTGTAGTAGGGGGTAGAGTTACCTGTCGTATGTGGTGATAGGGGGTATATGTTACCTGTATGTAGGTGGGAGTAAAGGGGGGGTATATTTACCTGTAGTAGGGGGGTATATAGGGGTTAGTATCGGCCGCGTGATTAGTAGGTGGGATATGAGTGGGGTATCAGTTACCGTATTAAAACGTGGTATAGTGGGTATAGTTACCATGTATAGGTAAGTTATAGGGGGGGTATAGTGTACCTATCTATGGTGGATATAAAAAGGAGGTATATTTACCTGTAGAATAGGTGTTATAATGTGGTATAGGTAATACCCGTTCGTAGATGGTATAGTGGGTTGTAGTTCCGTGTAGTAGGTGGTATAGGTGGGGGATAGTTACCTGTAGTGAGGTGGTATAAGTGTACCTGTATAGGGTGGTATATGGGGTATAGGTTTACCTGTCGTAGGTGTTATAGGGGTATTTCCCTGTAGAAAATAATTTGGGTGGGAAATGGGGGTATAGTTCTCACCTGTATGGGGTAGAGGGGGGGAATGGGCGGACCAGGGTTAACCGGTGGTGGGGAGTGTGGGTATAGTGTGTATAGTTGAAACCGTTTAGTAAAGGTGGTAATAGGGGGGGTCGTGAGTTACCTGTAGTAGGTGAGTGTAAAAGAGGGTATCGGTATACCTGGTGATCAAGGGGTAAATAGTTGTTATCGAGTTACCTGTCAAGGTGAAGGGAAAAAGGGGGTGGTCCTGAGTGGTATAGATTACCTATGAGATACGTTGTATGAGGGGGTTTATAGGTTAGCTATTAGTGAGGTGGTATCAGGGGGTATAAGTGACCTGTATAGTTTGTATAGGGTTATAGGGGGGAAAAAAGTTACCTGTAGGGTAGGGTGGTATAGGGGGGGGAAAAATATAGTTAACCTGTAGTAGGGGGGTATAGTTGGTAGAGTTACCTGTTAGAGGTAGGTGTATAATAGTGGATAAGTTACATGTAAGTAGGTGGTATAGGGGTATGTTAGCACTGTATTAAAGGGGTTGTATCGTGGGTCTAGTTAAAAACCTAGAATGCGGTTGATAATAGTGGGTGTTATAGTTCCCTGTATAAAGGGAGGTGGTATAGGGGGGGTAAGTTTACCTGTAGTAGGTTGGTATAGGAGTGGGCTTAGGTGTGTTTAGCCTGTAGGTAGATTGGATGGAGGTATAGTTGACCTATAAGTAAGGGTAATCGGGGGGTATATACCTTTAGGTCATCGTGGTATATAGGGTTAATAGTTACCGTGGGTGTATTGGCTGGGTGTTTAAGGGTATAGTTACCTATAGTGAGTATGGTATAAAAGGTATAGTTTTACCTGTAGTAGTGGTATAGGAAGGGTGAAGAGTTAACCTGTAGTATGTGATAAGGGGTATAGTTACTTATGTCGGGGATAATGGGGGTCTAGTCCTTAGTAGGTGGGTATAGGGGTATCTTTACCTAAGTAGGTGGTAATAAAAGGGGGGTTAGTTACCTGTAATATGTGGTATATGGGTATAGTTACCTAATTAGAGTGGTATAAGAGGGTATATTTAAACTGTGTAGGTGGTATAGAAGGGGGTATAGTTACCTGTATAGGTGTATAAGGGTATAGGTTACCTATAGTAGGTGGTATAGGGGTACTTATTTTACCCTATAGTATGGGGTATAGGGGTATAGTTACCTGTGTCGGTGGTATAATGGGTAATAGTTACCTGTAGTATGTGGTATAGGGGGTATATTTACCTGTAGGTGGTATAGGGGTATAGTTTAGTCCTGTATAGGGTGTTACTAGGGGGTAGTTACCTGAGTAGGGGTATAGGGGTATAGTACCTGTAGTGGGGTATAGTGGGTAGGTTTCATGTAGGTGTGTATAGGGGGTTTTTATCCTATAGTAGGTGGTATAGGGGTATAGTTACCTGTAGTAGGTGGTATAGGGGTATAGTTACCTGTAGTAGGTGGTATAGGGGGTATAGTTACCTGTAGTAGTGGTATAGGGGTGGTTATGTAGTTAAGGGTAGTTATAGGGGGTATAGGTTCTATAGTAGGTGGTATAGGGGATAGTTACCTGTAGTAGGTGGTATAGGGGTATAGTTACCTGTAGTAGGGTATAGGGGTTTACCTGTAGTAGGTGGTATAGGGGGTATAGTTACCTGTAGTAGGGGGTATAGGGGTATAGTTACCTGTAGTAGGTGGTATAGGGGTATAGTTACCTGTAGTAGGTGGTATAGGGGGTATAGTACTGTAGTGGGGTTTGGGTTGTTATGGTAAGTTATAGTAGTGTTGGTAGGGTATGTTTACCTAAGTAGGTGGTATAGGGGGTTAGTTACCTTAGTAGGGGTATAGGGGTATAGTTACCGTGTAGGTGGTATAGGGTTATAGTTACCTTGTAGGGTAGTAGGGGTATGTTACCTGGTATGTGGTATAGGGGTGTTATAGTTAGGTTGTTAGGGGTATAGTTACCTGTTAGGTGGTATAGGGGGTATAGGTTACTTACTGTGTAGGGGGTTAGGGGTTTATATGGTATGGTTATAGGGGTTATAGTACTGTTAGGTGCGTTTGTAAGGGGTTTTTGACTTGTAGTGGGTATGGGTAAGTTACTATAGTAGGTGGATGGGGATTAACTGTAGTCGTGGACCTGTAGTAGGTGGTAGTAGGGGTATAGGTACTGTAGTAGGTGGTGTATAGGGGTATATTTCCGGGCCCTGTAGTAGGTGGTATAGGGTATAGCTATTGTTATAGATAGTGTGGTTATAGGGGTATAGTTACCTATAGTAGGTGGTATAGGGGGTTATAGTTGAGTTACGTAGTGTGGTATAGGGTATAGTTACCTGTAGTAGGTGGTATAGGGGGTATAGTTACCTGTAGTAGGTGGTATAGGGGTATAGTTACCTGTAGTAGGTGGTATAGGGGGTATAGTTACCTGTAGTAGGTGGTATAGGGGTATAGTTACCTGTAGTAGGTGGTATAGGGGGTATAGTTACCTATAGTAGGGGGTATAGGGGTATAGTTACCTGTAGTAGGTGGTATAGGGGGTATAGTTACCTGTAGTAGGTGGTATAGGGGGTATAGTTACCTGTAGTAGGTGGTATAGGGGGTATTTCCGGGCCTCTGTGAACAGCTGTTGTTTGATATTGGTGAGTGGCGCCTCTCTGAGACACTCCAGACTAACCAGCATGCCATTGGGTAGACAGCAGTCCACCAGGATCCTAGGGGGCATGAGGTGAAGGCCCCATAGTTCCCCTGACGACGGCCGCGGGGCCATCTAAACACACAGTACACACACTCCGCTCTACCACTACCTGAGGGGGGAGAACACACATGTTACACACACACACGCACACAGTACACACACTCCACTCTACCAGAGGTCTCCCTAGGTCCAGAACACAGGATGGGACACACACAGTATTAAATAGATCCATGACTACATGGAACACTCTGCCACCCCAGGTAACTCAAGCTATCAATAAACCAGATAAAATAACACCTTAGTGCACAATGGGGACTGGGAAGAGACACATAAATTGTATATATACAGTGCCTTGCAAAAGTATTCATCCCCCTTGGCGTTTTTCCTATTTTGTTGCATTACAACCGGTAATTTAAATGGATTTTTATTTGGATTTCATGTAATGGACATACTCCAAATAGTCCAAATTGGTGAAGTGAAATGAAAAAAATAACTTGTTTCAAAGAATTCTAAAAAATAAATAACGGAAAAGTGGTGCGTGCATATAAGTGGTTCTATAATGGCGCCGGAGAAGATATAGGGGGATTATGTGTGTTTTTTCACGTTATTTGTAATTGATTCTGTACATAATGTTTCTGCCACCTTCTCTTATGACCAAAAATAGCTTCTGGATATCAGGACAGCGATTACTCACCTCGTATTGGACAAAGATGTTTTCTTCAATGAGTCGGACGCGAAGGATATCATACAGACACCCGACAAGGCCCAAATCCCCATCATTCGCATGAGAAAGAGACAGAGATATCGTGGACGTAGGTCGGGGTGCCTTGTAAGGATCCGATGGCGAGCGAGTAAACTGCCGCTCCCATCAATCCTATTAGCCAATGTTCAATCATTTGAAAACAAATTGGATGACCTAAGATTACGGTTATCCTACCAACGGGTCATTAAAAACTGTAATATCTTATGTTTCACCGAGTCGTGGCTGAACGATGACATGGATAACATACAGCTGACGGGATATACGCTACATCGGCAGGATAGAACGGCTGACTCCGGTAAGACAAGGGGTGGCGGTCTGTGTATATTTATAAACAACAGCTGGTGCATAAAATCTAATACTAAGGAAGTCTCAAGGTTTTGCTCGCCTAAGGTAGAGTATCTCATGATAAGCTGTAGACCACACTATCTACCAAGAGAGTTTTCATCTATATTCTTCGTAGCTGTCTATTTACCACCACAAACCAATGCTGGCATTAAGATTGCACTCAATGAGCTGTATAAGGCCATAAGCAAACAGGAAAACGCTCATCCAGAGGTGGCGCTCCTAGTGGCCGGGGACTTTAATGAAGGGAAACTTAAATCCGTTCTACCTCATTTCTACCAGCATGTTAAATGTGCAACCAGAGGAAAATAAACTCTAGACCACCTTTACTCCACACACAGAGACGCATACAAAGCTCTCCCTCACCCTCCATTTGGCAAATCTGACCATAACTCTATCCTCCTGATTCCTGCTTATAAGCAAAAACTAAAGCAGGGAGCACCAGTGACTCGGTTACTAAGGAAGTGGTCAGATGAGGCAGATGCTAAGCTACAGGACTGTTTTGCTAGCACAGACTGGAACATGTTCCGGGATTCTTCAGATAGCATTGAGGAGTACACCACATCAGTCACTGGCTTCATCAATAAGTGCATCGATGACGTCGTCCGCACAGTGACTGTACGTACATACCCCAACTAGAAGCCATGGATTACAGGAAACATCCGCACTGAGCTAAAGGGTAGAGCTGCAGCTTTCAAGGAGCGGGACTCTAACCCGGACGCTTATAAGAAATCCCGCTATGCCCTCCGACGAACCATCAAACAGGCAAAGAGTCAGTACAGGACTAAGATTAAATCGTACTACACCGGCTCTGACGCTCGTCGGATGTGGCAGGGCTTGAAAACTATTACAGACTACAAAGGGAAGCACGCAAGCTGCCAAGTGACACAAGACGTCCAGACGAGCTAAATTACTTCTATGCTCGCTTCGAGGAAAGCAACACTGAAGCATGCATGAGAGCATCAGCTGTTCCTGATGTGATCACGCTCTCCGTAGCCGATGTGAGTAAGACTTTTAAGCAGGTCAACATTCACAAGGCCGCAGAGCCAGATGGATTACCAGGATGTGTACTCCGAGCATGCGCTGACCAACTGGCAAGTGTTTTCACTGATAACAACCTATCCCTCAACGTGATCAAGACAAAGGAGATGATTGTGGACTACAGGAAAAAAAAGAGGACTGAGCACACCCCCATTCTCATCGACGGGGCTGTAATGGAACAGGTTGAGAGCTTCAAGTTCCTTGGTGTCCACATCACCAACAAACTTTCATGATCCAAACACACCAAGACAGTCGTGAAGAGGGCACGACAAAGCCTAATCCCCCTCAGGAGACTGAAAAGATTTGGCATGGGTCCTCATATCCTCAAAAAGTTATACAACTGCACCATCGAGAGCATCCTGATTGGTTGCATCACCGCCTGGTATGGCAACAGCTCGGCCGTCGACCGCAAGGCACTACAGAGGGTAGTGTGTACGGCCCAGTACATCACTGGGGCCAAGCTTCCTGCCATCCAGGACCTCTATACCAGGCTGTGTCAGAGGAAGGCCCTAAAAATTGTCAAAGACTCCAGCCACCCTAGTAATAGACTGTTCTCTCTGCTACCGTACAGCAAGCGGTACCGGAGCGCCAAGTCTAGGTCCAAAAGGCTTCTCAACAGCTTCTACCCCCAAGCCATAAGACTCCTGAACAGCTAATCATGGCTACCCGAACTATTTGCACTGCCCATCCCCCCCACCCCATCCCCCTCTTTTACGCTGCTGCTACTCTGTTTATTATCTATGCATAGTCACTTTAACTCTACCCACATGTACATATTACCTCAATTACCTTGACTAGCCGGTGCCCCCGCACATTGACTCTGTACCGGCACCCCCCTGTATATAGCCTCCCTACTGTTATTTTATTTTACTGCTGCTCTTTAGTTATTTGCTTTTATTTTTTTTAAGATAAAAATAAGCAAACACGTTTGGTGTTCGCCAAAAGGCATGTGGGAGACTCCCCAAACATATGGAAGAAGTACTCTGGTCAGATTAGACTAAAATTGAGCTTTTTGGCCATCAAGGACAACACTATGTCTGGCGTAAACCCAACACCTCTCATCACCCCGAGAACACCATTCCCACAGGGAAGCATGGTGGTGGCAGCATCATGCTGTGGGGATGTTGTTCATCAGCAGGGACTGGGAAACTGGTCAGAATTGAAGGAATGATGGATGGCGCTAAATACAGGGAAATTCTTGAGGGAAACCTGTTTCAGTCTTCCAGAGATTTGAGACTGGGGCGGAGGTTCACCTTCCAGCAGGACAATGACCCTAAGCATACTGCTAAAGCAACACTCGAGTGGTTTAAGGGAAAACATTTAAATGTCTTGGAATGGCCTAGTCAAAGCCCAGACCTCAATCCAATTGAGAATCTGTGGTATGACTTAAAGATTGCTGTACACAGTGGAACCCATCCAACTCGAAAGAGCTGGAGCAGTTTTGCCTTGAAGAATGGGCAAAAGTCCCAGTGGCTAGATGTGCCAAGCTTATAGAGACATACCCCAAGAGACTTGCAGCTGTAATTGCTGCAAAAGGTGGCTCTACAAAGTATTGACTTTGGGGGGGTGAATAGTTATGGACGCTGAAGTTTTATTTTTTTTGTCTTATTTCTTGTTTGTTTCACCCCAAAAAATATTTTGCATCTTCAAAGTGGTAGGCATGTTGTGTAAATCAAATGATACAAACCCCCCAAAAATCTATTTTAATTCCAGGTTGTAAGGCAACAAAATAGGAAAAATGCCAAGGGGGGTGAATACTTTCGCAAGTCAGGGTACACTACAGGTCAAAAGTTTTAGAACACCTACTCATTCAAGGGTTTTTCTTTATTTTTACTATTTTCTACATTGTAGAATAATAGTGAAGACATCAAAACTATGAAATAACACATATGGAATCATGTAGTAACCAAAAAAGTGTTAAACACATCTAAATATATTTCATATTTGAGATTCTTCAAATAGCCACCCTTTGCCTTGATGACAGCTTTGCACACTCTTGGCATTCTCCCAACCAGCTTCACCTGGAATGCTTTTCCAACAGTCTTGAAGGAGTTCCCACATATGCTGAGCACTTGTTGGCTGCTTTTCCTTTATTTTTATTAATAATTCAGTTGAACTGAGTGAAAGAGAAAGAAGAACAGATGATAAGAAAAAGAAAGGAGAGAGGAACAGAGAACAAGAAGATATAACAGAACAGGAAGATGTTAAAACAGAGAGAACAGAGATTGAAGTGGAGAGAGAGAGAGAGAGAGAGAGAGGAGAGAGAGGAGAGAGAGAGAGAGAGGAGAGAGAGAGAGAGAGAGAGAGAGAGAGAGAGAGAAAGAGAGAGGGTGAGAGAGAGAGTGACAAAGAGAGAGGGTGAGGAGAGAGAGTGAGAGTGAGGGAGAGAGAGAGAGAGAGAGGGTGAGAGAGAGAGAGTGAGAGTGAGAGAAAGAGAGATACAGTTGAAGTCGGAAGTTTACATACACTTAGGTTGGAGTCATTAAAACTTGTTTTTCAACCACTCCACATATTTCTTGTTAACAAACTGTAGTTTTGGCAAGTCGGTTAGGACATCTACTTTGTGCATGACACAAGTAATTTGTCCAACAATTGTTCACAGACAGATTATTTCACTTATAATTCACTGTATCACAATTCCAGTGGGTCAGAAGTTTACATACACTAAGTTGACTGTGCCTTTAAACAGCTTGGAAAATTCCAGAAAATGATGTCATGGCTTTAGAAGCTTCTGATAGGCTAATTGACATCATTTGAGTCAATTGGAGGTGTACCTGTGGATGTATTTCAAGGCCTACCTTCAAACTCAGTGCCTCATTGCTTGACATCATGTGAAAATCAAAAGAAATCAGCGAAGACTTAAGAAAAGAAATTGTACACATCCACAAGTCTGGTTCATCCTTGGGAGCAATTTCCAAACGCCTGAAGGTACCACGTTCATCTGTACAAACAATAGTACGCAAGTATAAACACCATGGGACCACGCAGCCGTCATACCGCTCAGGCAGGAGATACGTTCTGTCTCCTAGAGATGAACGTACCTTGGTGCGAAAGTGAAAATCAATCCCAGAACAACAGCAAAGGACCTTGTGAAGATGCTGGAGGAAACAGGTACAAAAGTATCTATATCCACAGTAAAACGAGTCCTATATCGACATAACCTGAAAGGCCGCTCAGCAAGGAAGAAGCCACTGCTCCAAAATCGCCATAAAAAAGCCAGACTACGGTTTGCAACTGCACATGGGGACAAAGATCGTACTTTTTGGAGAAATGTGCTCTGGTCTGATGAAACAAAAATAGAACTGTTCGGCCATAATGATCATTGTTATGTTTGGAGGAAAAGGGGGGCGGTTTGCAAGCTGAAGAACACCATCCCAACCGTGAAGCACGGGGGTGGCAGCATCATGCTGTGGGGGTGCTTTGCTGCAGGAGGGACTGGTGCACTTCACAAAATAGATGGCATCATGAGGAAGGAAAATTATGTGGATATATTGAAGCAACATCTCAAGACATCAGTCAGGAAGTTTAAAGCTTGGTCACAAATGGTTCTTCCAAATGGACAATGACCCCAAGCATACTTCCAAAGTTGTGGCAAAATGGCTTAAGGACAACAAAGTCAAGGTATTGGAGTGGCCATCACAAAGCCCTGATCTCTGTGGTCCTCTGTAGCTCAGCTGGTTGAGCACGGCGCTTGTAACGCCAAGGTAGTGGGTTCGATCCCCGGGACCACCCATACACAAAAATGTATGCACGCATGACTGTAAGTCGCTTTGGATAAAAGCGTCTGCTAAATGGCATATTATTATTTATCTCAATCCTATAGAAAATGTGTGTGCGAGCAAGGAGGCCTACAAACCTGACTCAGTTACACCAGCTCTGTCAGGAGGAATGGGCCAAAATTCACCCAACTTATTGTGGGAAGCTTGTGGAAGGCTACCCGAAACGTTTGACCCAAGTTAAACAATTTAAAGGCAATGCTACCAAATACTAATTGAGTGTATGTAAACTTCTGACCCACTGGGAATGTAATGAAAGAAATAAAAGCTGAAATAAATCATTCTCTCTACTATTATTCTGACATTTCACATTCTTAAAATAAAGTGGTGATCCTAACTGACCTAAGACAGGGAATTTTTTACTAGGATTAAATGTATTTGGCTAAGGTGTATGTAAACTTCCGACTTCAACTGTATATATATATATATGAGAGAGAGAGAGACAGAGAGCAGACATTTTTAGAAACTGATTTGTAATGGTCTCTTAAATCCACGAATATAATGTCACTCTTTCATACAGGATCATCAGCCTGTTCTCTCTGTTTGTGTGTGTGGGTGTGCATGCGCCTGTGTGTGTGAAGTTGGTATCATGTTGTCTCCTTGTCATAACTGAGCATGTATAATGATTTATAACGGTAATAATAGCGGTAGTAACCGAGGCTACCGCCCTCTCCTACCAGGGAACAGATACCTGTCAGTCGGCATAATCTCCCGCTCTGCCCGGCCTCTCCCCTCGGCATGTCACGAAGCCGCTGAGCAGCAAACGCAATACTACGCAACACACACACACACACACCGCCAGGCCGCCGCAAGGGCAGATGCGCTCAGAGATCAGCGGCAGCGAACAAAGAACCGAGCCGCCGCGTGAGAGAAAGTAGGGCACGGGCCGCCTGGCGCATGCAGCTGCGTAAATAAGACCCCGTCCGTCCCCCGCTCCGACACACGCACACTGACCATCGAGAATCAAAGTGACAGCATCTTTGAGACAGTAATCAGAGCTTCTTTGTTGGATCAGAGAGTTGTAGTATAATGTGATGGGAGCCGGTAATAACATATAACAAAGCGGTACACAATAACCCATAACATATAACAAAATAATCAAGCTGTCAGTCAGTCATAACCTCTGCTAACATACTAACTAACAGCTAGTCTAATAAAGATACTCATACTTAGGCTATTATTATTATGTATTTGATTTGACACTCAGAGCGGAAGACAGAGAGCCGGGTAGCATATAGGCCTGAAGGCTATTTATTTCAATATTAGGCTGTAGCTACACAATAAAGCTCTGGACTTCCGGAGACAGACTGATGATAGTTTTCTTACGGGCCATATTGGATGTCTTTGTTAGTGAGTTTATCAGGAGAAATGCAGTCATGTAAAGAAATGTACGTTATCTCCCCCCAACCCCATCTCTCTCTCCCCATCTCTCTCTCTCTCTCTCTCTCTCTCTCTCCTCTGGCTACAAACAATCCAGCAGTGAAAGCCCTCTTTTTCTCTCCATTACTTTCTCATGTTCCTTTGCTCTCCCTCTCTCCTCTCTGATTATTGGCAGCGATGATATCCCGAGATGAGATGTCATCATTATTATGATTAGACATCAGCTTCCTGACACACACAGCGCCAATATGACACGCGCAATCCACGCAGTAGCCAGGCTGTCCTTAGTGAGTCATGATATACGCTTCAGTAAGTGACGCCGCTTCTCCCCCCCCCCCACCCACCATCTCTCCCCCCCTCCTCTCTGAAGTTTGTCACTCACCCCTGTCTCTCCCGCCAGGCTGTCTCGCGGGGCCGGTAGTGATGTGTGTCTGCGCCCGAGCCTCCGGTCCAGCCCTGGTCATAGCATCATGTCTACCAGCAGACTCACAGGACAGGACGCCCTTCCTCTCTCGCTGCCCTGCTTCTCTGCTGTTAAAACGGTAAATCCGCGCGTGCCGACGCCTGTCTTGTCTTCTCCTTTCACCGTAAACTAAACCGGGGCTTCAAACGCTCCAGTTCCTCTACCGGGCCCGTGCGGAGTGGAGAACAATGTGTTCGACAGGAAGGGGGAAGAGGAGGAGGGGGAGGGGAGGAGAGGAAGAGGGGGACGACATGTAATCACATAATTCATTTTTAAAGGGGAGGCGACCTGGCAGTCAGCTGTTCCTGAGTCAGAGGACATACGGAGGGGCAGCGCCTTTAAGAGCAGAGCGGCACTGGTAACCGTTTATTAGTCGGTGGATAATAATAATAATAATACGTTATACACTGAGTGAACAAAACATTAAGAACACCTTCCTGATATTGAGTCGCACCCCCTTTTGCCCTCAGAGCAGACTCATTTAGTCGGGGCATGGACTCTACAAGGTGTCGAAAGTGTTCCACAGGGATGCTGGCCGGTGTTAACTCGAATGCTTCCCACAGTTGTGTCAAATTGGCTGGATATCCTTTGGGTGGTGGACCATTCTTGATACACAGGAAACTGTTGAGCGTGAAAAACCCAGCAGCGTTGCATTTCTTGACACCCTAAAACCAGTGCGCCTGGCACCTACTACCATACCTGGTTCAAAGGCACTTAAATCCTTTGTCTTGCCCATTCACCCTAGATACAGTTTACATTTACATTTTACATTTTAGTCATTTAGCAGACGCTCTTATCCAGAGCGACTTACAGTTAGTGAGTGCATACATTTTTATTTTTTATACTGGAATCGAACCCACAACCCTGGCGTTGCAAATGCCATGCTCTACCAACTGAGCTACATCCCTGATACAGTGATAGATATACAGTAGATACACCCATAGATATACAGTAGATACACCCATAGATATACAGTAGATACACCCATAGATATACAGTAGATACACCCATAGATATACAGTAGATACACCCATAGATATACAGTAGATACACCCATAGATATACAGTAGATACACCCATAGATATACAGTAGATACACCCATAGATATACAGTAGATACACTCATAGATATACAGTAGATACACCCATAGATATACAGTAGATACACCCATAGATATACAGTAGATACACCCATAGATATACAGTAGATACACCCCTAGATATATAGTAGATACACCCATAGATATACAGTAGATACATTGCATTCAGAAAGTATTCAGACCCCTTGACTTTTTCCACATTTTGTTACCATACAGCCTTATTCTAAAATTGATTAAATAATTTTTTCCCCAAGTCAATCTACACACAATACCCCATAATGACAAAGTGAAAACAGGTTTTTAGAAATTATTACAAATTTATAAAAAACAGAAATACCTTATTTACATAAGTATTCAGACCCTTTGCTATGAGATACTCGAAATTGATCTCAGGTGCATCCTGTTTCCACTGATCATCCTTGAGATGTTTCTACAACTTGATTGGAGTCCACCTGTGGTCAATTCAATTGATTGGACATGATTTGGAAAGGCACACACCTGTCTATATAAAGGTCCCACAGTTGACAGTGCATGTCAGAGCAAGAAACAAGCCACGAGGTCGAAGGAATTGTCCGTAGAGCTCCGAGACAGGATTGTGTCGAAGCACAGATATGGGGAAGGGTACCAAAATTGAAATTCCCCAAGAACACAGTGGCCTCCATCATTCTTAAATGGAAGAAATGTGGAACCACCATTCAACACCTCCCATCTATCTCTTCACACCATCCATATTGGATTTCTATTTGCCATATATTTTTCAACTGTGCTGTGATGCTTCACAAAAGTTCTGAACCTTTCTATTCACATAGTGTCTACAGATTGTAAATTAAAGATAAAGTTTTTTGCTAAAAGTATTATTATAGTATTGATGGATTGACTATGACTTTTCAGATCACCCAGTAGTGCTATCTGCAGGGTTAGCTCCAGGTAAATATGATCACCCAGTAGTGCTATCTGCAGGGTCAGCTCCAGGTAAATATGATCACCCAGTAGTGCTATCTGCAGGGTTAGCTCCAGGTAAATATGATCACCCAGTAGTGGCTATCTGCCAGGGTTGACTCCAGGTAAATATGATCACCCAGTAGTGCTATCTGCAGGGTTAGCTCCAGGTAAATATGATCACCCAGTAGTGCTATCTGCAGGGTTAGCTCCAGGTAAATATGATCACCCAGTAGTGCTATCTGCAGGGTTAGCTCCAGGTAAATATGATCACCCAGTAGTGCTATCTGCAGGGTTAGCTCCAGGTAAATATGATCACCCAGTAGTGCTATCTGCAGGGTCAGCTCCAGGTAAATATGATCAACCCAGTAGTGCTAGCTCCAGGGTTAGCTCCAGGTAATATGATCACTCAGTAGTGCTATCTGCAGGGTTAAGCTCCAGGTAATATGATCACCCAGTAGTGCTATCTGCAGGGTTAGCTCCAGGTAAATATGATCACCCAGTAGTGCTATCTGCAGGGTTAGCTCCAGGTAAATATGATCACCCAGTAGTGCTATCTGCAGGGTTAGCTCCAGGTACATGTTGCAGGGGTCTGAATACTTTCAGAATGCACTGTAGATAAATAGATAGGTAAGAGACAGAGAACGATAGAGAGAGATAAATAGAGAAAGATAGATACCTGGTCATTGTTGTTTTGGGGACAATTTATAGATAGAGAGACAAAGAGAGAGGTAGTTGTTGTTGTTTTGGGGACAGTTTATAGATAGAGAGACAAAGAGAGAGGTAGTTGTTGTTGTTTTGGGGACAGTTTATAGATAGAGAGACAAAGAGAGAGGTAGTTGTTGTTGTTTTGGGGACAGTTTATAGATAGAGAGACAAAGAGAGAGGTAGTTGTTGTTGTTTTGGGGACAGTTTATAGATAGAGAGACAAAGAGAGGGGTAGTTGTTGTTGTTTTGGGGACAGTTTATAGATAGAGAGACAAAGAGAGAGGTAGTTGTTGTTGTTTTGGGGGACAGTTTATAGATAGAGAGACAAAGAGAGAGGTAGTTGTTGTTGTTTTGGGGACAGTTTATAGATAGAGAGACAAAGAGAGAGGTAGTTGTTGTTGTTTTGGGGACAGTTTATATCAAATCAAATCAAATCAAATGTTATTGGTCACATGCGCCGAATACAACAGGTGCAGACATTACAGTGAAATGCTTACTTACAGCCCTTAACCAACAGTGCATTTATTTTAAACAAAAAAAGTAAAAATAAAACAACAACAAAAAAAGTGTTGAGAAAAAAAAGAGCAGAAGTAAAATAAAGTGACAGAGACAAAGAGAGAGGTAGTTGTTGTTTTGGGGACAGTTTATAGATAGAGAGACAAAGAGAGAGGTAGTTGTTGTTGTTTTGGGGACAGTTTATAGATAGAGAGACAAAGAGAGAGGTAGTTGTTGTTGTTTTGGGGACAGTTTATAGATAGAGAGACAAAGAGAGAGGTAGTTGTTGTTGTTTTGGGGACAGTTTATAGATAGAGAGACAAAGAGAGACACACACACACAAACAGCCCCCCTGACCTCCACCCCTCCTTTTTGTTTATGTGTGTGAGATTAGTGATCAGTCTGTTCACCCCCCCATCTCTTTATCTGTTGATAGGGGGAGGGCTTTAGGGATTGAAATCGGATGGTGGTTATCCTATCCCCCTGTCTCCTCCTACTCCCTCCCTTTCCCTCCTCCTCCTCCTCTCATTTTACATTTTAGTCATTTAGCAGACGCTCTTATCTAGAGCGACTTACAGTTAGTGAGTGCATACATTTTTGTTAATTTTTTCATACTGGCCCCCCGTGGGAATCGAACCCACAACCCTGGCGTTGCAAGCGCCATGCTCTACCAACTGAGCTACACGGGACCCATGTACGCACACTCACAAACATACTGTGACACACACACAGGTTAAAGAATAAACAGCAGACTCACCCGTGGATCATGCATTCAGACTCTGCTCCTCCAGGTCAACAGTTAGAGTCTCTCTGCAGGTGAAAACCACGCTGCTATAACAATATCCTAAAGTACTACAGCTGATATAAACTCCCAACCTACAGAGGTGATACAGGCTGTCTGTCCCTGGTCCCTGGCTGCTCACTGTGTTAGACTGACTGGTGATCTTAGAATAACCCACCTTTACATTTGCCCCGCAACTGTCCCCAAAACAACAACTACCTCTCTCGGTCTCTCTATCTATCAACTGTCCCCAAAACAACTACTACCTCTCTCTGTCTCTCTATCTATCAACTGTCCCCAAAACAACTACTACCTCTCTTTGTCCCTGGCCCCTGGCTGCCACACACACAGGCTGCTCACTGTGCTAGACTGACTGGTCTATGTGTGTGTGTGTGTCAGGTCTGTCGCTGCGTCTCTTCCTGTCACTTCACTCTGGCCTGACAGTGTGTGTGTGTGTCTCCTACGAGAGACAGGCAGATCTGAGTGTCTGAAGCTCTGGTCTGACAGGCAGATCTGAGTGTCTGAAGCTCTGGTCTGACAGGCAGATCTGAGTGTCTGAAGCTCTGGTCTGACAGGCAGATCTGAGTGTCTGAAGCTCTGGTCTGACAGGCAGATCTGAGTGTCTGAAGCTCTGGTCTGACAGGCAGATCTGAGTGTCTGAAGCTCTGGTCTGACAGGCAGATCTGAGTGTCTGAAGCTCTGGTCTGACAGGCAGATCTGAGTGTCTGAAGCTCTGGTCCAACAGAGAGAGTGTGAGTGTCTGACAGTGTGTGTGTGTGTGTATAAATGTGTGTGTGTTCCTCCCTCACTTCCCCTGGTCTCTGTAGCGATGTGGCAGCTGAAACAATGTAGCCTCCCTTCCTCTTTCCTCTCTCTCTCCTCTCTGGTCTCTTTCTCCCCTCTCTCTTATCCTTCTCTCTCTCTCCTTTCTCACTTTCTCCCTCTCCCCTTTCTCTGTGCATATCTCTCCCTTTCTGCTTAACTCATTCTATCTCTTCCTAGCTCTCTCTCCTCTCCCCCCCCTAATCTCTCTCTCTCCCCACCCTCCCCCTCTCTCTCTCTCCCCCTCCCCGATCTCTTCTCCACCACCCAACTCTCCTCCCCCCTTCCCCCTCTCTCACCTCTCGATCCCACCTCTCTCCTCTCCACCCCCCTCCCCCGTCATCCCCCCTCTCCCCCCTCTCCCACCTCTCCTCACCCAGCTACAGGCCGTTAGCTTCTACCCAATCTTTTGCCATCCCCCTCCCCCCTTCTCTCCCCCTCCCCCTTCTCTCTGTATTCCCCCTCTCCCCTTTCTCCCGACATGGAGTTTAGTTCTGACCCAGAGGTGTCGTGCCGTAGAGGTACGTACGAGTGTTTCCTCGTAATACTACTTGACACCTAGCAGTTTTATGAAGTTAGTTTTACCCTGATAGGTTCCTATCTCCCATCCTCATAACTAGACACCTAGCAGTTTTATGAAGTTAGTTTTAGCCCTGATAGGTTCCTAATCTCCCATCCTCATAACTAGACGCCTAGCAGTTTATGAAGTTAGTTTAGCCCTGATAGGTTCCTAATCTCCCATCCTCATAACTAGACACCTGCAGTTTTATGAAGTTAGTTTTAGCCCTGATAGGTTCCTAATCTCCCATCCTCATAACTAGACACCTAGCAGTTTTATGAAGTTAGTTTTAGCCCTGATAGGTTCCTAATCTCCCATCCTCATAACTAGACACCTAGCAGTTTTATGAAGTTAGTTTTAGCCCTGATAGGTTCCTAATCTCCCATCCTCATAACTAGACGCCTAGCAGTTTTTTGAAGTTAGTTTTAGCCCTGATAGGTTCCTAATCTCCCATCCTCATAACTAGACACCTAGCAGTTTTATGAAGTTGTCTTTAGCCCTGATAGGTTCCTAATCTCCCCCTCCTCATAACTAGACACCTAGCAGTTTTATGAAGTTAGTTTTAGCCCTGATAGGTTCCTAATCTCCCATCCTCATAACTAGACGCCTAGCAGTTTTATGAAGTTAGTTTTAGCCCTGATAGGTTCCTAATCTCCCATCCTCATAACTAGACGCCTAGCAGTTTTATGAAGTTAGTTTTAGCCCTGATAGGTTCCTAATCTCCCATCCTCATAACTAGACACCTAGCAGTTTTATGAAGTTGTCTTTAGCCCTGATAGGTTCCTAATCTCCCATCCTCATAACTAGACACCTAGCAGTTTTATGAAGTTGTCTTTAGCCCTGATAGGTTCCTAATCTCCCATCCTCATAACTAGACACCAATAAGCCATTTCAGGCATCAGTCAAGTTAGAGTAGCTAGCTTGTCTAACTATCTCAGCTGACATGCCTGCTGGCCAGGTTGGTAGACTTTAGAAAAGCAAGCAATTACTAAATGTACTGAATAAGACTTACATTCCTTTTTTACACATACTTTGTGTCCGCTCATATTTTTGGGGTACATGACGCCCCTGTCAGTACTGCTGAAACACCAAACCCAGAGAGACATAGTACTGATCTCTAGATCAAACCTCTCCTCTCAGAGCTAGTGTGGACAGAACACTCAAGCTTCACTTGACCACCTCAGACTGTCTGTCAGTTGTGTGTTGGTGTTGTTGGCTGGTTTGTGTCTGTAAGGTGTCAGTTAATAATTTATGGTGTCTGCGTGTGTGAGAGAGAGAGAGAGAGATAGAGAGAGAGAGCGAGAGAGAGATATATATATATATATTTAGAGAGAGAGAGAGAGAGAGAGAGAGATAGAGAAGAGAGAGAGAGAGAGAGAGAAGAGGACAGAGGAGAGAGGAGAGAGAGAGAGAGGAGAGAGAGAGAGAGGAGAGAAGAGAGAGAGAGACAGAGAGGAAAAGAGAGAGGGGAAGAGAGAGAGAAAAGGAGAGAGGAGAGAGAGAGAGAGAGGGGAGAGAGAGAGAGAAAGGGGAGAGAGAGAGAGAGAGAGGAGAGAGACAGAGAGAGAGAGAGAGAGAGAAAAGAGAGAGGAGAGAGGGCCAGGGCTGGCAGAGTGGACCCCCTTTTTTCCCTTTTTTGTTTTTTACCTTACACTAGAAATCCTCTGATGGGGCCCGGGGTGGTTGAATGGTGTCGGGCTGATGTGGTTTAGAGCCCAAAACCCTTTCAGGACCCCTTTTTTTCCTCCTATCTCTCCCCTTCTGCCTCCACCTCTTCCATTCGCCTCCCACACTCTTCCCATTTTGGCCCCACAACCCCTACGGCCCCAAAAACTCCCCTTCAATTCGCCCCTCCCCATTCTGCCCCCATTTCCCCCCTTTGGTCCAAATTCCCCCTTTCCCAACTCTTCCTTCTTTTTCCTCTCCACACAAAATCCTCTCCTTTGCTTCCCCCCCCCTTTCTGCCCCAAACCCCCATTTTACCCCCAAAAATTAATGGGAAAATTTGGGAAATTTAAACCCCCTTTGACCCAAATTTACAAATTTTTCCACACCCAAAATTTCCTCCCAAATTCTTTCTCTTCTCTCCTAAATTTAAAATTTTCCTTCCAAAATTTTAAAACGAATAAATCTTAAAAAATTTTTTTTTCCCCCCAAAAAGCTCCCCTCCTTTTGGGTCCAATCTTTTCAAAGCAAACCCAATTTGAAAAAAATTTTAAATTTTCTTTTCCTCAAAACGCCACCTTTTCGCCTCTCCCCAAAATCTTCTCCCCTTTCCTAAATTCTTCTCATTGCTCCTCTTTTCTTCCCCTTTGCCCCATCTTTCCATTCTCCCATCCTTTTATTTGCTCCCCTCCTTATCTCCCATTCTGTCCCCCCTCCTTAAAAAGCCTCCCTTTCTTAAAAAAAAGTATTTCAAAATTTGTCCCTTCTCCCTTTTGATCCAAATTTTTTCCATTTTTATACTTTTTCCCCTTTGCTCCAAAATTTTCCCATTTGCCTCACTTTTTCTCCATTCTGTCCAAATTTTTCATTCTGCTACTTCTTTTAAATTTTGACCTTCTTTTCTTATTCTGTAAAATTTTCTTCTCAAATTTGCCTCAAATCTTTCCATTCGCCTCCTTCTTTCTCTTATTTGTCATTATCCTCTTATTTGCTCCATTTTTTAAATTTTTGCTAAAAAACTTATTTGCCCCCTTTTTAAAATTTGCCCCCCAAATTCTATTCTGCCCCCCCTTTTTTCATTCTGTCAAATTTTTCTCATTTGTAAAAAAATTTACATTCTGCCTCACTCCTCCCTTTTGCCTCCACCTTCTTTTCCCATTCGCCTACTTCTCTCCATTCTGCCTCCACTTCTTCCCTCGTCCCCCCTCTCTTTCCATTTGCCCCCACTTTCCCATTTGCCCCACTTCCCCTCCCTTCGCTCCCCTCTCCTTTCCCCCCCCGCTCCACTCCTCTCCATTCTGCCTCCCCCTTTTTCCCATTCGCCCCCACCTTCTCCCTTTGCCTCCTCTTCTTCTCTCTCCCTTTGCCTACTTTTTTCTCTTCCCTTTTGCCTCCACTCTCTTTTCCATTTGCCCCCCCCCTTCTCCATTTTTCCCCCCTCTCTCTCTTCTCCATTCTGCCTAATTTTCCCTCTCTTCTAAATTTTCCTCCTTCTTCCCCTTTTGCCTCCCCCCCTCTCCATTTTGCCTCCTCTCTCTATTGCCTCCATCTCTTTCTCCCTCCAAATTCCTCCCTTCTGCCTCCATCTTTCCATTTGCCTCCTCTTCTTCCCTTCTGCCTCCTCCTTCCATTTGGTTTCCCCCTCTCTCCATCTGCTCTTCTCTCTCCATTTGCCTTCTCTCTCCATTCTGCCCCAAACCCCCCCCATTTTGCCCCCACTCTTCTCTTAAAATTTGCCCTCCCCTCCTTTCTCTTTCTCCCAAAGCCTCCTTCCTCTTTCCTCCCCCCAGCCTCGTTTGGGTCACCTCCCCCCGGAAGGGGCCCAAAGCCCCAAAAAACCCCCCAAACACCCCTCCCGCCCCAACAAAAGCAAAAAAAGGGGGAAAAAGGGAAAAAAGGGGGGAAAAAGAGAAGGAAAAAAAAAAGGGGGCCCGGACCCCCTTTTAGAGAGAAAGGGGGAGAGGGAGGGAGACTCCCCCCCCCCCCCCCCCCCCCCCCCCCCCCTCCCCCCCCCTCCCCCTCTCAGCTACGACAATAACTGGCGGAAAAACATGCGAGAGAGAGGAGAGAGAGGGGGTTTGGGGAAGGTAGAGGTGTTGAAGGAGAGAGAGAGAGAGGGGGGAGGGAGAGAGGGGTTTTAAGGGAGAGAGAGGGGGGAGAGGGGAGGGGAGGGGGAAAGAAAGGGGGAGAGAGAGAGGGGGGGAGAGGGGGAGAGGGGGGAAGGAAAAGGGGAAGGAGAGAGAGAAAAAAAAGGGAGGGAGGGAAACCCCTTAATTTTTTGGAAATAAAAAAGAAACGCAAAAAAATTAAGAAAAAAAATTTAGAATAAATTAAAGAAAGAAAGGTTTCCAAACAGAAGAATGGGAAAATCCCCAACCCTAAAAAAGAAAAAAACAGAAACCCCAAACCAATTGGCATACAAATCTTAAATACTTAGCTCGGCATTTCCCCCAAATTTGGAACCCGGAAAAAACCAACCAAAAAAATGAAAAATTGGGCCCCAAAATTCCTGGGAATTTTTAACAACAACCCTTGGGAAAAACCCCTTCCCAAAAAACAAGCGATTAACATTTTCCTCAGTGAAAACAATGGGATGGGCAAACAAATTGGCTTTTTTACCAAATTTCCGAGAAGACACGTATTCTCCCCCGGGGACACCCAATTGACAAAAAAAACAAAAAAACAAAAGGGAAGTATCTATGCTTTTTTGATTTTTAAAAAAAAGCTTTTGACTCAATTGGCTGAGGGGGCATACAAATGTTTGGGAAAATGGTATTTGGAGGGGAAAAAAAAAGACATTAAAAACATTAACAAACAACAATGTGCGGAAAAGTTGGCAAAAAACACACATTTTTTTCCCCAAGACCCGGCCCCTACAACACCACTAAGACCCATCCCCCAACAAAGCACTATAGGAAACCCCAAAACACAGCTTACTAGACCCATACAAACACGCTTAATAGACCCCCCCACAACACAGTCTACTAGCCCCCACAAAACACAGCCCAAACAGCCCGCCCATCACAACAAGCTTACAGCCCATCACAACAAGTACTAGGACCCCATCACAACACAGTTACTAGACCCTCAAACACCGTTACTAGACCCCATCACAACACAGCTCTGACACCCATCACAACACGCTCTATAGACCCCATCAACAAGCTTACTAGACCCATACACACAGCTTACTGACCCCATCAAACAGACTTACTAACCCATCACAAAACAGTCTACAGACCATCACAAACAGTCTACAGACCCACACAACACAGTCTGACAAACCATCACAAACGCTCTACTAGACCATACAACACAGCTCTAAGACCCATCCAACACAGCTCTACTAGACCCATACAACACAGCTTACTAGACCCCATCACAACAGCTCTACTAGGACCCATCACAACACAGCTATGGACCCATCAAAAGCTCTATAGACCCCATCACAACAGCTCTACTAGACCCATCACAACACAGCTCTATAGACCCATCACAACACAGCTGTAGACGCCCATCACAACAAGTCTACTGAGCCACCATCAAACACAGCATTACCGCCCTATCAACACAGCTCTACGAGCCCCATCACAACCGCTCTATGACCCCATAAACAACAGCTCATAGACCATCACAACACAGCTCTACTAGACCCATCACAACACAGCTCTACTAGACCCATCACAACACAGCTCACTAGCCCCCAAATCAAACACAGCTCTACTAGACCCCATACAACACAGCTTACTAGACCCCATCACAACACAGTCTTACTAGACCCCATCACAACACAGCTTTACTAGACCCGGCCATCACAACACAGCTCTACTAGACCCCATCACAACACAGCTCTACTAGACCCCATCACAACACAGCTCTACTAGACCCATCACAACACAGCTCTACTAGACCCCATCACAACACAGCTCTACTAGACCCCATCACAACACAGCTCTGACTAGACCAGCCATGCCACACACAGCTCTACGACCCCATCACAACACAGCTCTAATAGACCCATCACAACACAGCTCTACTAGACCCCATCACAACACAGCTCTACTAGACCCCATCACAACACAGCTCTACTAGACCCATCACAAAACAGCTCTACTAGACCCATCACAACACAGCTCTACTAGACCCCCATCACAACACAGCTCTACTAGACCCCATCACAACCACAGCTCTACTAGACCCCATCACAACACAGCTCTACTACGGACCCCATCACAACCACAGCTCTACTAGACCAGGCCCATCACAAACACAGCTCTACTAGACACCCATCACAACACAGCTCTACTAGACCCCATCACAACACAGCTCTACTAGACCCCATCACAACACAGCTCTACTAGACCCCATCACAACACAGCACTACTAGACCCCATCACAACACAGCTCTACTAGACCCCATCACAACACCAGCTCTACTAGACCCCATCACAACACAGCTCTACTAGACCGGCCCATCACCAACACAGCTCTACTAGGACCCCATCACAAACACAGCTCTACTAGACGCCCATCACAAACACAGCTCTACTAGACCCCATCACAACACAGCTCTACTAGACCAGCCCATCACAACACAGCTCTACTAGACCCCATCACAAACACAGCACTACTAGACCCCATCACAACACAGCTCTACTAGACCCCATCACAACACAGCTCTACTAGACCCCATCACAACACAGCTCTACTAGGACCCCATCACAACACAGCACTACTAGACCCCATCACAACACAGCCTTACTAGACCCCATCACAACACAGCTCTACTAGACCCCATCACAACACAGCTCTACTAGACCCCATCACAACCACAGCTACTACTAGACCCCATCACAACACAGCTCTAATAGACCCCATCACAACACAGCTCTACTAGGACCCCATCACAACACAGCTCTACTAGGACCCATCACAACACAGCTCTACTAGACCCCATCACAACACAGCTCTACTAGACCCCATCACAACACAGCTCTACTAGACCCCATCACAACACAGCACTACTAGACCCATCCAAACACGCTTACTAGACCATCACAACACAGCTTACTAGACCCCTACAAACAGACTACTAGACCCCATCACACACGCTCTACTAGCCCCACACAACACAGCTCTACTAGACCCCATCACAAACACAGACTCACTAGACCCCATCACAACAACAAGCTCTACTAGACCCACCCATCCACAACACACACACCGCTCTACTAGAACCATCACAACAAGCTCTACTAGAACCCCATCACACAACACAGCTCTACTAGACCCCATCACAACAAGCTCTACTAGCCCCCCATCACAACACAGCTCTACTAGACCCCATCACAACACAGCTCTACTAGACCCCATCACAAACACAGCTCTACTAGACCCCCATCACAACACAGCTCTACTAGACCCCTCAAACACAGCTCTACTAGACCCCATCACAACACAGCTCTACTAGGACCCCATCACAAAACACGCTTACTAGACCCCATCACAACACAGCTCTACTGAACCCCATCACAACACAGACTACATACACAAGATCTCAGACCCATCACAAACACAGTCTACTAGACCCCATCACAACACAGCACTACTAGACCCCATCACAAACACAGCACTACTAGACCCCATCACAAACACAGCTCTACTAGACACCCATCACAAACACAGCTCTACTAGACCCCATCACAACACAGCTCTACTAGGACCAGCCATCACAACACAGTTCTACTAGACCCATCACAACACAGCACTACGACCCCATCACAAACACAGCACTACTAGACCCCCATCACAACACAGCTCTACAGACCGCCATCACAACACAGCTCTACTAGACCCCATCACAACACAGCATACTAGACCCCATCACAACACAGCACTACTAGGACCCCATCACAACACAGCTCTACTAGACCCCATCACAACACAGCTCTACTAGACCCCATCACAAACACAGCTCTACTAGACCCCATCACAACACAGCTCTACTAGACCCCATCACAACACAGCTCTACTAGACCCCATCACAAACAGCTCTACTAGACCCGGCCCATCACAACACGCTCTACTAGACCCCATCACAAACACAGCTCTACTAGACCGGCCATCACAACACAGCTCTACTAGACCCCATCACAACACAGCCTACTAGACCCCATCACAACAAGCACTACTAGACCCCATCACAACACAGATCTACTAGACCCCATCACAACACAGCTCTACTAGACCCCATCACAAACACAGCTCTACTAGACCCCATCACAACACAGCTCTACTAGACCCCATCACAACACAGCTCATACTAGACCCCATCACAACACAGCTCTACTAGACCCCATCACAACACAGCTCTACTAGACCCCATCACAACACAGCTCTACTAGACCCATCCACAACACAGCTCTACTAGACCCATCACAACACAGCTCTACTAGACCTCATCACAACACAGCCTACTAGACCCATCACAAACACAGCCTACTAGACCCCATCACAACACAGCTCTACTAGACCCCATCACAACACAGCTCTACTAGACCCCATCACACACAGCTCTACTAGGACCCCATACAACACAGCTCTACTAGACCCCATCACAACACAGCTCTACTAGACCCCATCACAACACAGCTCTACTAGACCCCATCACAAACACAGCTCTACTAGACCCCATCACAAACACAGCACTACTAGACCGGCCATCACAACACAGCTCTACTAGACCCCATCACAAACACAGCACTACTAGACCCCATCACAACACAGCTCTACTAGACCCCATCACAACACAGCTTACTAGACCCCATCACAACACAGCTCTACTAGACCCCATCACAAACACAGCTCTACTAGACCCGCCCATCACAACACAGCTCTACTAGACCCATCACAACACAGCTCTACTAGACCCCATCACACACAGCTCTACTAGACCCCATCACAACACAGCTCTACTAGACCCCATCACAACACAGCTCTACTAGACCCCATCACAACACAGCTCTACTAGACCCATCACAACACAGCTCTACTAGACCGGCCCCATCACAACACAGCTCTACTAGACCCCATCACAACACAGCTCTACTAGACCCCATCACAACACAGCTCTACTAGACCCCATCACAAACACAGTTCTACTAGACCCCATCACAACACAGCACTACTAGACCCCATCACAACACAGCTCTACTAGACCGGCCATCACAACACAGCTTACTAGACCCATCACACACACAGCTCTACTAGACCCCATCACAACAACAGCTCTACTAGACCCCATCACAACACAGCTCTACTAGACCCCATCACAACACAGCTCTAATAGACCCCATCACAAACACAGCTCTACTAGACCCCATCACAACACAGCTCTACTAGACCCCATCACAAACACAGCTCTACTAGACCCATCACAACACAGACTACTAGACCCCATCACAACACAGCTCTACTAGACCCCATCACAAACACGCTCTACTAGACCATCCAACACAGACTATAGACCCCATCACAACACGCTCTACTAGAACCCCATCACAAACACAGCACTACTAGACCCCATCACAACACAGCTCTACTAGACCCCATCACAACACAGCTCTACTAGACCAGGCCATCACAACACAGCTCTACTAGACCCCATCACAACACAGCACTACTAGACCCCATCACAACACCGCTCTATAGACCATCAAAACCCGCTCTACTAGACCCCATCACAACACAGCTCTACTAGACCCCATCACAAACACAGCACTACTAGACCCCATCACAACACACGCTCTACTAGACCCCATCACAACACACGCTCTACTAGACCCATCACAACACAGCTCTACTAGACCCCATTCACAAACACAGCATACTAGACCCCATCACAACACAGCTCTACTAGACCCATCACAACACAGCTCTACTAGACCCCATCACAACCAAGTCTACTAGACCCATCACAACACAGCTCTATAGGACCCCATCAACAAACACAGCACTAACTAGACCCCATCACAAACACAGCTCTACTAGACCCCATCACAACACAGCTTACTAGACCCCATCACAACACAGCTCTACTAGACCCATCACAACACAGCTCTACTAGACCCCATCACAACACAGCTCTACTAGACCGGCCCATCACAACACAGCTCTACTAGACCGGCCCATCACAACACAGCTCTACTAGACCCCATCACAACACAGCTCTACTAGACCCCATACAACAACAGCTCTACTAGACCCATCACAACACAGCACTACTAGACCCCATCACAACACAGCTCTACTAGACCCCATCACAACACAGCTCTACTAGACCCCATCACAACACAGCTCTACTAGACCCCATCACAACACAGCTCTACTAGACCCCATCACAACACAGCTCTACTAGACCCCATCACAACACAGCACTACTAGACCCCATCACAACACAGCTCACTAGACCCCATCACAACACAGCTCTACTAGACCCCATCACAACACAGCTCTACTAGAACCCCATCACAACACAAGCTCTACTAGACCCCATCACAAACACAGCTCTACTAGGACCCCCATCACAAACCAGCTCTACTAGACCCCATCACAACACAGCTCTACTAGACCCCATCACACACAGCTCTACTAGACCCCATCACAAACACAGCTCTACTAGACCCCATACAACCACAGCTCTACTAGACCCGGCCCAATCACAACACAGCACTGAACAGGGTCCAGGGTCGGGCAGAACACTGTCCTTCAGAGAAGTGGACCACATGATGCAGTCCACAACATGTATCATTCAGATCATCAGCCTACATATGCTGAGGTAACCTCTGGCAAAAGACACCTAGATTGGAGAGGTGCGCCAACTACTGCATCTAATATGCAGACTACTGGGATAGATAGACCCTTTAATTCACACGCACGGACACGCACACACACGCACGCACACACACACGCACACGCACACACACGCACGCACACACGCACACACACAGGGTTGCAGATTGGTATTGTACTTGTTTTTTGGGCCATTCTTATTAATTTGTTTATAAAGTTTTCCTTTATTTTATTGCCACTGGTATTATAATAATAGTGATGTGTGATGGTGTGTGTTGTGTGTGTATATGTATGTATGTATATATATATATTATATATATATATATATATATATATATATATAATATAGTGTATATGTATGTATATATGTGTGACGAGGTGTGAATGAAGGAGTCAGGCACAGGAGGTTAAATTTCGTTTGCATAAATCAAACGCCCCAAGCGTCAAACGAAACTGTACAAGGGAAAACATCCACCTTGGCAATAACACAGTGAAATGTAGCTCAACCGAGCTACACGCTCTCACAACAAAACAATCACTCACAAAGACCAAGGGGAACAGAGGGAACACTTATACACATACTAATTAGGGGAATGAGCACCAGGTGTGTGTGATTGACAAAGAACAAGACAAGTGGAGTGATGAGAATGGGATCGGCAGTAGCTAGTACTCTGGTGACGACGAACGCTGAAGCCTGCCCGAACCAGGAGGGGGGGCAGCCTCGGCGGAAGTCGTGACAATATGTGTGTGTGTGTGTGTGTGTGTATATGTACAGTGGGGAAAAAAAGTAATTTAGTCAGCCACCAATTGTGCAAGTTCTCCCACTTAAAAAGATGAGAGAGGCCTGTAATTTCATCATAGGGTACACGTCAACTATGACAGACAAAATTATTTTAAAAAATCCAGAAAATCATATTGTAGGATTTTTAATGAATTTATTTGCAAATTATGGTGGAAAAATAAGTATTTGGTCAATAACAAAAGTTTCTCAATACTTGTGTAATACCCTTTGTTGGCAATGGACACAGGTCAAACGTTTTTCTGTAAGTCTTCACAAGGTTTTCACACACTGTTGCTGGTATTTTGGCCCATTCACTCCATGCAGATCTCCTCTAGAGCAGTGATGTTTTTGGGGCTGTCCGCTGGGCAACACGGACTTTCAACTCCCTCCAAAGATTTTTCTATGGGGTGAGATCTGGAGACTGGCTAGGCCACTCCAGGACCTTGAAATGCTTCTTACGAAGCCACTCCTTCGTTGCCCGGGCGGTGTGTTTGGGATCATTGTCATGCTGAAAGACCCAGCCACGTTTCATCTTCAATGCCCTTGCTGATGGAAGGAGGTTTTCACTCAAAATCTCACGATACATGGCCCCATTCATTCTTTCCTTTCCACGGATCAGTCGTCCTGGTCCCTTTGCAGAAAAACTGCCCAAAAGCATGATGTTTCCACCCCCATGCTTCACAGTAGGCATGGTGTTCTTTGGATGCAACTCAGCATTCTTTGTCCTCCAAACACGACGAGTTGTTCTATTTTGGTTTCATCTGACCATATGACATTCTCCCAATCCTCTTCTGGATCATCCAAATGCACTCTAGCAAACTTCAGACGGGCCTGGAAATGTACTGGCTTAAGCAGGGGGACACGTCTGGCACTGCAGGATTTGAGTCCCTGGCGGCGTAGTGTGTTACTGATGGAAGGGTTTGTTACTTTGGTCCCAGCTCTCTGCAGGTCATTCATTACTTACTGCTCAGCTCTTGGGTCAAGTGTAGTCGATTATGCCATCACTGACATTGACCCCTCCTCCATTATTGCATTCACTGTTAGACCACAGACACCATTGTCAGATCAACGTGTTTCTGAAGAAATTAACCGGCAATATTCATTCAAAAAAACAGCCCAATAAACTCTACAGCATGAACCAATCGTACAGATGGGCTCCAAACAGTGCAGAGAAATTCATTGAAACATTGAACTCAAATGAAATGATGAACTCTATACAGTTTTTCAATAACTCACAATACCAAAACAATAAAGAAGGTGTCAATTCGGCTACTCAAAACATCAATTGCATTTTCCAAAAAGCAGCATCAAAAGCAAATTTGAGAAAACCAAAGAAATGCTACATCAGAAACCAAAAATTCAAAATGTTTCTGAAACAAAAAAATGTGTCTGATAACAGATGT